>OY748300.1:141145-170468 GCA_963556515.1 Nudaria mundana
AGTCGAGTTCATGTCGAGATCAGCCACGAGATGAAGTCTATCCTCCTCAATCTCCAACCGCCCTGCCGCTGGACGAGTCCAGTAGCTCCCATGCAATGTGCTGTCATCTGCATAGCAATGAATGCTCCCGAGGGATAGCATATCATTGATATGCAAAAGGAAGAGAGTTGGTGATAGCACGGACCCCTGCGGTACCCCGGCATTCCTTGCAAAAAGCGAGAAGCCTGGCAATCGCAGAGGACCCGCATTCGGCGTTCGTTCAGAAAGCTGGCCATCCAGCTGCACAGTTGAGGAGGTAGACCATATGCCGGAAGCTTGGAAAGGAGCGAAGCATGCCAGACTCTATCGAAGGCTTTGGCGATGTCCAGGCTAATCGCCAAGGACTCGGCGTGCCTTTCCATAGCCTCACCCCAGACATGCGTTACGAATGCCAGAAGATCACCCGTTGATCGTTTTGGCCTGAAGCCGTATTGCCGATCATTTACTAGCGAGTGATCCTCGAGGTATCGCATGAGCTGCTTGTTGATGAGGAGCTCAAACACCTTGCAGATGACTGAGGTGACATCTATGGGTCGATAGTTGCCCGGATCAGACCGATCCCCTTTCTTGGGGATCGGTTGTACGTTCGCCTCTTTCCAGACCTCCGCACAATTCCTGTGGAGTAAGACAGGCGGTACAGACGAGTTAGTACAGGAAACAACTCAGCTGCGCATTTCCGTAGTACCACCGCTGGAATGCCGTCAGGGCCACTGGCTTTCCGCGTGTCGAGTGATCGCAGCACTGCAGCGTACATCGCATTGCCTGAGTACAATGTCAGGCATAATGTGGCCACAGTTGGCGATGGCGGGGGGCTGCAGGCCACGGTCGTCGACCCGGGAATTAGCCGCAAAGAGGTCTGCGAGCATATCCGCTTTCTCTTGGGCTTTGTGAGCCAGTGTTCCATCTGGGTAACGCAGCGGTGGCAGCGAGGGCTGACAGAAATTAGATTGCACGGCTTTGGCCAGTTGCCAGCATCCACGGCTGCCCGTGGGATGGGAAGTGAGCTCCTGACCAAGCCGCGCGAAGTGCTGGCATCTGCTCTCTTAAAGGCCCTCTTGCTGGATTTTGTGGCCCGGTTGTACGCTGCTTTGAGGTGGCCCACGTTTGGGTCGCGCACAGCCCGGGCCCTGATCCAGGCGTGATATGCCGACTGTTTTTGTCGAACAGCTTTGACACAATCTCGCCCGAACCAGGGACGGGCTCTGCAGATACTGGTGACATCAGTGAAATGGATGTAATATTCCATCCCTAAACTGATCTCGCCAGCAATCGCAGAAGCGCTATCCGAGGGAGCCTTTCCTACAAAGCAGCGCTGGCTCCAGGGGACGGACGCATAGTAATCGCGTAGACCGTCCCAATCCGCTGACAAGTAGTGCCATAGTTGTCGTGACATTTGTACAGCACGTGCAGGAGGTGATACCTTCATGCCAGCGTGAACAACACAGTGGTCGGAACTACCCAATGGGGCTCCTACCGAAACACTGTACTGGGCTGGGTGACTCGTCAGCAGTAAATCCATCAGAGCGGGCGCGTGATCTGACCTGTCTGGTATCCGGGTGATCCCGCATACCATCTGGGTCAGACCGTGGGAGAGAGCGAACGCATGGGCGGCCCTGCCCGCATGATCAGTCTTGAGGGACCCCAGCCATTCAATGTGATGGCCATTGAAGTCCCCCAGAAATACTAGGTCAGCGTTCGGGAACCGCACCTGCGCTTCATCAGCCGTCTCGCTGAGGTACTGGAAGAGCTTTGTTGTCTCAGAATCCCCTGTGTGGGAACGGTAGACGCACACGTAGATCTGGCTCACAGAGCCATGGTCTTTGAAATTGTTCCTTGATGACATAGCCGGGGTAACACAGGTAAGACGTGTCGTCAGGGCGGCGTATTTGTGTCTCCGTGGAGAACATCACAGCGGGCCGTGCCGTCTCAAGGTGATGGTGGACGGCATCGAGGTTCGCATGGAGTCCACGGACGTTAGTGAACTCCACCTCGAAAAGTGAAGTTGTGGGGTTTCCTAGGGCCGCTGTGAATCGTTTACTTTTTTTTTTGTTGCACTGCCATTGTAGATTTTGAAGAAGAAGAAGCGTGAAGACAGGGCGACATCTGGTGCAGCAGTAAGTGACAAAGCGCAGGGGCATTCTATAACTAAAAAAAGAAAGACCCAACAACAAACGATAACTACAATCATTTAAAATGGTCACCGTATATGGGACACTATTATAGCTATAATGTTAGGTACTATGAACCTCGCCGCAAATGAAACTATTTTTTTTTCCTCGCTCTTTCGTTGCTTGTTTTTGATCGTAAACTGATATTATGGTGGTTTACAGCATATTAGTTCTGACCCTGATATGGTCCATGAGCCACACGTTAGCTATGTCGAGTCATTGGGCTACTTACCTTCTATTTTTGAGAAGGCACAGTCAGCGTTGATAGCGGCTCACCAACGAAATGCTAATTCTTATAACTTATAACTAAATATTTTAGTAAGAAACTTGCACCTAAATTAAAAAAAAAATGTAAAATCGCCACTGGTCTATAAACTTTCGGATATGTCTAACAAACAATTAGGCGAATGGCATACTACAGATTTAAAAATAATCAATTATAGTCAGTAAAGACGTACGTTCCTTCTAAACTTACGGAACCCCAAAGTCACTTTGCAAACAACTCGCTCGTAACAGTCGGAAACCGGTTCGAAACAACACTGCGTAGGCTAGTAAATGCCGTCAACTCACGTTGGTAGATAAGAATGTTATATACCTACTTGCTAACAATCTTTACGAGTTGTATGAATATTGCCAACGCAGACCGATACTTGACTGATTTCTGATTTTTTTTGGCACATATTTGCCTATATCCTAAGTCTTTTACACCTTTTATGTACACCCTTTCTACTGTTTCAGGGAAGAAACTGACACTGGGGGGGACCTAGGAGAAAATTCTCCCCTGAAAAGGGGGGTGTGTTACGTCACACCGCGACGAGTCGCCCCTCCAAGTCTCACGCGGCAGCTCGGCAACAAGCTTGTAGTATATATACGAATGACACAGGTCATTCGCTCTCTTGTGTGCGACCTACAATATATCCAGGCAAGTTGCTGTCTAACGTACAGCACCTGCCTCGGACCTGAAGCCTGTAACCTATACTAAACTAGATACCTAACATTGTGTAGAATCACCTACCATCCACGACCCCTTTAGCCGTGGCAGTATAACTTGTAATCTGTTGTCTCAAACATTATATATATATAAATTCATACAAAGTGTTCTTATTTACTACTATTCAGTGCAAAGCACCTAATCTGGTAGGGAAGAAAGCTATCTTCGTTACATGAGGTCTCGTCGACATAAAACTTTATCTAAAGAGCCCTGTTTGTGAAATGTGAGCAGAATAAATGTCGCAGGGCGACGGACACCCGCTTCTAGACTAGACATACAATACACTGCGCACGGCTCCCGGACTATTACAATGGGTATCACAGATTTGCGTCACGCCTTAATGCGGACTCACAACACAAGCCGACTGTATACATATAATTAAATTTTTATCTTGTTACGACTAAAACTAGTGGTTCTGTGAACAGTAGACTCCCCCATTTTCCCCCCAATCGAAAAATTCCTTCGATAAAAGTTGCGCCTTGCAACAAAGAACACTAGTGTCAAATTTTATGAAAATCGGCTGAAAATGCATTTTCCCCCCAATCAAAAAATCCCTTCGGCAAAAGTTGTGCCTTGCAACAAAGAATACTTGTGCCAAATTTCATGAAAATAGGCTGAAAAATGCGGCCTGTAGACCGGAACTGACACACATACCAACAACGCGAAATCGGCCAGTCCTCGAGTTAAAACTGAGACGCTTCGCTCGCTCGGTCAATGATGAGATGAAAAGCCCAAACCTTATGGGTTATATTATATCAACGTCCATACAATAGGTACGTAGGTACGGGTATGTGGCGACTCTGTTAGTGCGAGTGTGATGTGCTGCAGGCAGAGGGCGGGGGCACACAAGTTGGAGGGCAGTTGTTCGACTCACGTCCAGTTAATTCCATTCTACAAATTGCGCTGTATATAACGAGCCCGTCTGTATAGAATCGACAGACATGTAATAGTTTTCCAATTTGTTCGTCGCTCTTATAATTTAATCGGTATTTGATGGCGTCGCGACACTTTGTGCCTAACGAACCGCTCGTGATGGATGCTCCATTTCCCGGCGACACACGTCCATTTAGGGTTCCGTAGTTCAAGGCTCGGTACCCCTATAGTTTCGTCATGATCTTCCGTTTCCGGCCGGGAAGTCTGAAACTTTACATGCCCATATCGACCATGCCATAAAACATGGAAAAGGAGGTTCTTCAATATTAAGATCGAAATTATAAATTAATCACAAAAACTGAAATGACATCGGAAGGACTCGAACCCAACGCTGGTCATTTCTATCTTAATATTTAAGAATAGTTTAAACTAACTCATTGCTTTGAAATACAATAATACATTGACACACACACACATACATCACACCTATATTCCCAAAGGGGTAGGCAGAGGTGCATTACACACCCACAATTTGCCAGTATTTTTAATCCCACGTAATAGAGGGCAAGCCTATTGCCGTCACCAGGAACATTTATAATGGGTTATGTCTAAAATGGCCGAATGAATTTAATAAAAAGTAGCAGCAAAAATATTGTAATTTTGAAAAAAAAATTAAACCCGTTGCTTTGCGATGAAATGTTGATGAAAGGCAACAAAATCTTACTTGCCAGCCGCTGTGGCACAGCCAATTATAGTTCTGGTCGTCTCGGAATATAAAAATACTTACAAAATCCGTTTGCAAGATATTTAAATATTCTGTTATAATTAATATAAATTGTTGTGTGAGCATGTCCAACAATATTTATTTATTTATTTATTAATTACTTCTGCGAAAAGGTTATGCTCGTGAAGGAGGCGGCCGGTAGGGTGAGGGAGCGTACCCTCCCCGATGAGTTCCGAAGTGTGCGGCGAGGGCGCCGCAGACGTGAGCGTAGTCACGTCGGCATGACTGTGGACGATGGATTAGCAACCCACTGTCCTTAAAGAAGCAGGCTATTAATTACCCATTTATGGCTATTATTCACCTCACCCATGCGGGATAAAACCCAACCCCAAAGATGCGGGGTAACACCTGAACACCACGCAGCGGCCACACAGGTGGCCAAGGGCCGCCGGGCGCCACTAGGAATTCTTTCAGCAGAAATTCGCGGGACACTCGCGTTCACCGCCGCGACTAGTAAGGAAGTCTGCGAGTGAAATGTCATTATCATAAACTAAACCCATTTGATCACTGCACTAAACGACGCGAATTTCATACGTCCCCATGGCATGCTCCGAACTGTTTCATTCGCTTCATTCATTCGTTTGTCGCGCCGCAATTTGTCTTTGCGATCCGCTCGGCAATCTCCCGCGCCGGTCGCCTCGCCGCCGTTCGCCGTTGCCCTTGGCATGGCTAGTATCATGCTCTTTTGTTTTTAATGCACAAGACGCTTTGGCGACCAATTCGTGCGAAATTTCGCGGCGGGCGGCGCGGACGTGGCGAATGTACCGTTGTCAGGCGGTTAAGTTCTTTGCATACACTCGCTACGTCTGTCCGGGCAGACCCTCCGGATTTTGTTAATTTAATGACTGGAACCCACGACGATTGCAGTCTTTACCTATTATCCAGATTATAATTTCTATGTTTAAATAGTCTTGTTTGGGCCGTGTTTTGATGCGGACGCGTGTGCTGACTAATACCTATTCGTAATAGTGTAGCGCGGCGTCAGCCGTTGCACGTATCGCGATGAGTTCGCAACTCGTCCCAAATGAGTTACTGGCGTTCCTGCAACAGAAGATGGACGAGCTGTCGGCTATCCAGATCTGTTTGTCGAGTTTCAGCCAGGAAGACATAGCTGCCTCTAAGCGGCTACTGTACAGTGTGCTCAATAAGAGCGACCAGATGGTGTCCCGCAGGCGTAACGGGACAACGAAAAGCATACAAAACATCATCACGCTGCTTAAGGCAACCGATCCCGACGACGTGCCTACGTTTGTGGCCCAGGACTTATCGAAGCTTCCTCCGGTCACATGCGACCACGTCGACGTTACCTGCCTTTTAAAGGACATAGTGTCCTTAAAGGCGAGCCTGGCGGACGTCCAGACGAGGTTGGCAACGACCGTGGATATTGTTTTGAGTTTGTGTAAAGAACTTATTACTTTGCGCGAGACTACAGTGGTATCTAGGTCACCACCTAACGCCAACATAAACATGCATCGTGAAGCTGACCTCAATGCGAGTTTCGCGTCAGTAGTTTTGTCGCCGTCACCGTCATCGCGTGCTGAGCGCGCAATGCCCCGCACTGCACCCGCCCCCGCGGACCCTACCTGTAAGGCCGCCCGAACCCCGCGCCCGGTCCGCTGCCCGTACCTACAGCCCCCATGAAACGACAAAGTTTTGTCTACATCACCGCAACGACCGCTCCACCGAAGCCACTACCACAGAAGGTACCGGATGTTTTCCGGCTACTGATGGTTTCGTGACAGTGCAAAGGAAGCGCCGATCACGAACCAAAGTGAACCGTTGCGGCACAGATGCAGCGCAGTCCAGCCCAGCGCTGCAAGCCGCAGTACCGAGTACAACCTTGTATGTCTCCCGCATACACTACACCACTAAGGCGGATGACATCGGACAGTACGTGCGCAAGAAGGCCAACTTCACGCTAAGAGCAGCTGTTGGAGGCGAGCCGCAACGTCAGTTTCCTGTCGTTCGTGGTGCGAGTGCCCAACACTAGTCTGAGCCTCGTCATGGAGGAAACCTTCTGGCCACAGGGTGTGGTGTTCCATCGCTTCCGCGGATCGTTACCAACGGTACGCAAAAAGACCGAAGTGCGATAGTGAAGTGTGTACTAACAATAGTCTTAAGATTCTATCACAAATATACATTTTGTAATATCTATATGTATTCTTAGTTTTAAGGTATGGACCGTAGAATAAGTTTATACCAACTGTAACTTTTCTGTGTTGCCTGAAATAAATAAATAAATATATTTGGTTAAAGGTAAATTACGCGCAATCTTAAATAACATTATGAGTTCGGAACGCAAATGCCTATTAACTAAACTTTTTAATTTAAATTCTTGTAATAAAATTTCGCCCCCATTGGCATAGGTACTGGTGAAACACTGAAGTAAAAACCGATTTCTACTCCTATTCCTTTACCGTTCATGCGGTCAGGCTGTGGAACTCACTACTAGTGATGTTCAAAGTTGCTATAAAGCAAAAACTTGCTAAATGCTATTTGCGATTTTTTTTAGCATGCTATTTTTCGTGCTATTTTTAGCATGCTATTTTTAGCAGGCTGCGTACGGCAACACGAGTGCATTTCAATCAAGCGCGGCGACTGGTGTGTTAATTCGCAACTCGGACTCGGACTGACAGCATGCTATATAGGTACATAACTAGGTATGCAATGCATGCTGCTGTTGCATAAAACTGAGCGAAGTGTTAAATTTTCGAACGACAACGATTTATTTTTTTATGTTCAAACTTTTTTTTTACTGCAAAACGTATGAAAATAAATTTTTCGTTGATTATTTCTCGATGGTATGTCCGATTTTCATTTTTTTTGTTCTAAACCACCTTGACGCCACACGTTATCACTGTGGTAGGTAAGTTTGAAGGAGATCGGTTCAGGCGTTTAGGAGGAGTATCCAGACAAACGAAATACATGAGTCGCCTAAGATTGAGCTTCGCTCGCTTCGCTATACATCGGGTTTATGCATTTATCATTGAGGAACAATTCCGCGATAAAGCCGGGGTGTGCGTGTTCGTTAGGGCGGTTGTTTGCTGCCGCCGGTTGCGCTGTCTGGAGAACCCCTCCTACTCCGTCCTTTGGCTGCACGTGGATCATGGCTCCATGAGCCAGATCTACGTGTGCGTCTACCGCTCCCACACAGGGGACACTGGGACAACAAGGCTTTTCGAATACCTCAGCGAGATGGCTGACGATGCGCAGGTGCGGTTCCCGAACGCTGACCTGGTTTTCCTGGGGGACTTTAACGGTCATCACGTTGAGTGGCTGGGGTCCCTTAGGACCGATCATGCGGGACGAACCGCCCATGCATTCGCTCTCTCCCACGGACTGACCCAGATGGTACGGGGGATCACCCGGATACCTGACAGGTCAGACCACACGCCCGCCTTGCTGGATCTACTGCTGACGAGTCGCCCAGCCGAGTACAGTGTGTCGGTACGCGCCCCACTGGGCACATCCGACCACTGTGTGGTGCACGCCAGCTTCCAAGTGCCACCGCCTGCTCGTGCTGAACAAATGACTCGACGACTATGGCACTACTCGTCGGCAGACTGGGACGGTCTCCGCGATTACTTTGCGTCCGTCCCGTGGAGCCAGCGCTGCTTTGTAGGGAAGGCGCCTTCGGATAGCGCTGCTGCCATTGCTGGCGAGATCAGTCTAGGGATAGAATATTATATCCTTTTCACTTATGTCGCCAGCATCCGCAACTGTCGTGCAGACCCGAACAACGCGTGCCGGGCAGAGATGTCACCCTCATACCGTGGAAACCGTCTTCGCGAGAACCGAGCGTTTTAAACGATCGTTTCTCTGCCGAACGATGGTGGCTTGGAACGCCCTGCCTGCGCACGTGTTTCCTCCAACATATAACCCTGGGCTCTTTAAGTGAAGCGTGAAGAGGCACATTACAGGGTCGTCAAGTTGAGGGCCACTCTCTATAGTATTCCTGTGTACTGTGAGAGTCGCCCTCAATTGCCAGACGTCGCCTCAGCTTACCATCAGGCGAGTGGCGTCAATTTGTCGACCTAAATATAAAAAAAAAAAAAAAAAAAAAAAAAATTATACAATATGGTGCACATTTGCACAATGAACTTTCCTTCATACTTTTCAGGCTTAGGACTGTCTATAATGGATTCATTTATTAACTAATATAAAATAAAATATGATAGTATGTAAAGAAATTATAGGCGTATTTCAAAATTCATTGCTTGTATATACAGAAATCAAAATACTGTTTATTACGGGAGCCGTCCGAGTCCGAGAATTCAGCGTACGCGCCTACGCGGTGCGTAAAACAATAAACCGCCATTTGACCGATAACAATCGCGAGCATGCGACGACAGGAGTGAGTGGCGCGATCCCGTCGTTCCCAGATGCTAAATGCTAATTTGCTAAAATACAACAACAATGCTAAATGAAATTCGCACGCGATTGGCTGGCGTCGCGCGGCACCTGTGATGGCCCATCATACGATATCGCAGATAGCATTTAGCAATATTAGAAAACCAAAATAGCATTTGCTAAATGCTATTTATAAATAGCACGATGCTTTATAATGCTATATTAACCACCACTACTCACTACCCCCTGATATACAAAGCTGTAAAACTATTCCTCTCTTTAAAAGTAAAGTCAAAACACATTATCTGTCCTCTTTACCCTGCTATATATGGTAGTATATGTAAGTTGTTGAGTTACACTACTAGATTCTGGCAACTCAATATTGCTTTGGTGAAGACAAGCTGGGCCCATCCACCACAGTGATTGCTTTTTGAGTGTTGATGGTGGCAGTCCTCTGGATGCAAAATCAGCAGGATTCATTTTTGTACCTACGTGACGAAACTGAGAACTATCTACAATATTGATAATTTTGGACACACGATTGCTCACAAACGTAGTCCATCTTGATGGCAATCCTCATAACCACGCTAGCACAACTGTCGAGTCGGACCAGCCATACAATTTTTCCTTAGGTACTGACATGACTTGCGCCACTTCAAATGCTAGTTTTGCGGCTAAGACTGCACCACACAATTCCAATCTTGGAATAGATAATTGTTTCCCAATGGGTGCTACTTTGGTTTTAGCAGTCATGAGATGCACGTGCACTTCTCCGTTTCTGGTTACTGTTCGCAAGTACACTACAGCCGCGTAAGCTATTTGAGAAGCGTCCGCGAATGCATGCAGCTCTATGTCACAGTCGTCAGTAATGTTCAACCATCTTGGAATGTATATTGTCTTTAATTGAGTGAGTTCTCCTCTATATCTCAGCCACTCATCCAGTACATCTTTTGGTAGTTCGTCGTCCCACGGTAACCCTAATTTCCATAATTTCTGGATGAATGCCTTGGCAGTTACTAAAACTGGGGCAATCCATCCCATGGGATCATATAATCGGGCAATATCTGAGAGCACCTTTCTTTTTGTAACTGGATTACTCAATTCGGGCAAATTGAGTATATGTACTGAAATCGTTAGTGTCTCTGTTCCAGCAAATACCTAGAACCTTAACCATACTGTCTGCCTTGATTGTGATTGATTGAGCAGAGCTCTGCTTGTCTTGACCGATGAATTTCAAGAAATTAGCGTTGTTGCTGCTCCATTTTTGCAATTGAAACCCACCTGAATTCAGAAGCTTGTTGATTTAAGTGTAGATTTCAATAGCCTCGCCTTCAGTCTGACATCAAGTCATCAACATAAAAATCTTGTTTTGTAATGCTTGCAGCAATAGGATACTTCGACTGCTCTTCGTCGCCTAAGCGTTGAAGTGATTTTACTGCGAGATGCGGTGCGCATGCAGTTCCAAATGTCAAGGTCTGCAATTCATAAAATTCAAGAGTTTCGTTTGGGTTGAATCTCCAAGCAATTCTTTGGAAACGCGTGTCTTCGGGGTGTACTCTTATTTGCCGGTACATCTTTATGATGTCAGCAGATGTCATTAAAATGTGACGTAAGTCTTGTTGAAGTTTTGGCCCAACATTAAGGTTATCATTAAGTGACACGCCGTTTCTCCCCTTACATGAAGCGTCGAATACAATACGATATCGTGTCGTATCTTTGTCCTCCCTCACTACCACGTGATGAGGAAGAAATACTGCGTCCTGATTAGCTTGAACATTGCTGACTCGCTTGAACTGATGATTTAGGTCTAAATATTCTTGAATGACTTTCACGGACTCTTCTTTAATTTTAGGATTTTTCTGGAACTTATTTTCAAGCAATTGGAACCTTCTTTCAGCAATACTTTTTAAATTTCCGTATTGACATTCAGGATCTTCGCTATTTAACGGCAATTTCACAACAAACCTTCCTTCTTCGTTTCTAAAAGTTGTAGAGTCAAACAATTCTTCGCATTTCTCTTCTTCTTTAGTTAATCTTTTCTTAATTGTATTTGGTTCATTCTCCAACTCTCAGAATTGTTTGAGTAAGTCATCTTCTCTGACTTGTACGTGTAAGCTCAATACTTGCTTACTCAGTGAAGCTCATTGTGACACCTTTCCAGATATGACCCAGCCAAAGATTGTATTCTATGCTAATAATTGTCCTTGCGGGTGTTTAAGCATGCCACTTAACAAAATCTCACTATAAACTTCAGCTCCTAGCAGAAGATCTATTCTGCCTGGTGATGTGTACCCTGCATCGGCTAGTGGTAAATCTTTAATTTCTAACCAATCAGGTGATTGAACCCTGGTTGAGGGTATTCGCGAAGTGAGGGTATTTAATACATAAGCGGTAACATAAATGGAATTGTTAGAGTTACCTTGCGATTCCACTTGAAAAGACACTACATGTTTGATTCGCATCCGACCATCTCCCAGACCTGACACACAACCACTCACTGGTGACCGTTTTAGACCAAGTAATTGGACTGTTTCTTCCGACACAAATGAAGCCTGAGAACCTTGATCGATTAAAACTCTAAGCAAGTGTAATTGACCGCTATGCGAACGAACTTCAACGACTGCTGTTGCCAACAGTATACTGGATGATCTGCATATCATGTCTTCTTTAGCAAAGTTAGTTACAACTTTAACTTCAGAGGTTGCAGCAGAGAGCAGGAGAGTTTTCTTGTGTTGATGTGTTTTCTGATTTATTTGTAGACCCTTGATTATATTCTCTCTCTTGGTGGAGTAGTGAGTGATGTCTCCTTCTACATCTACGACAGGCATTTCTTTACTCCATGGGTGGGTGATAGACAATTGAAACATAGACATTTTGTTTGCACTACCTCGTGTCTTTCTCGTGGTGTTAGTGAACCGAAGGTTTTGCATTGATACAAATAATGTTCTCCCGAACACATAACACAGCAATGTTTCGTTGTAGGCTTTTCGTCATGTATAGCTGCGAATGATTTCACTTTCTCTACTCATTTAGGATTATGTTGTGGAGATTTTGAAACCTGTTTATTACCATCAATCATCTCTAAAGTTCGAAATCGTGCCTCCAGAAACATTACCAAATCCTTCCAAGTTGGCAGTGCATTTGCTGCCAATCCACTAATGTTGATCTCCCATTGTCGCAACAATTCATGGTCTAACTTTGACACAACTAAAAATACAACTATAGGATCCCAAGACTCTGTGTCTATTTCAAAATTGTTCAATGAAGTTATACAAGAGGTGGTATTATCCAACAAGCCCTTAATTGCGGTAGCAGATTCTGTCATTATTTGCTTCTGTGACAATAATGTTCTCAAAATTGCGTTACAGTTATATCTTTTATTTTTAAATCTTGTTATAAGCTTGTTCCACGCTGTCTCATAGTTAAGTTCCGTTGTAGGTAAGTTACGAATCAAATTTTCAGCTTCTCCTGATAAAGTTCCCTTTAAATAATGTAGTTTCTGGACAGAAGACAGACTCTTGTTGCTGTGCACAACCGATGTGAACAAATCAAAATATGATTGCCATTCGCTGTACTTTCCTCTAAATGTGGGCAGTTGAATTCGAGGTAATTTAACTTCACAGTTGGTAGGTTTCTCCGAAGTAGGGAGAACCGTTGTGTTTTTCTTACGCAGGGTATCACGCAAGGCACCTTTGAATTCGCTGTAAATTTCCTCAACTTTGTCAGGTATATCATTGACAAAATAGTTCTGTTTGTCTCTCTGCTCAGACTTAACCGCCGCAATAATCTCTTGATGTGTTCTGCTAAACTCAGCCCAGAGTTCGTCAATTACTTCTATTTTTGTTTCTAAATAACCGCGTGTAATTCTTTCCTAAGGACATTTTTTATGATTACTTTGAAGTTTTGTTATTCTTTTTAATCTATCTTCTTGTAATTGCTGTAAATCTTCCGCTGTAGACATTGTAGTAGACTTCTAATAAATGCGAGCACACAATAATTATCGCTTTCAATATAATATTTCAATCTAACAAAGTCAATGTAAGTATATTCGCTGTGATGTTCCTCACGGAGACACAAATACGCCGCCCTGACGACACGTCTTACCTGTGTTACCCCGGCTATGTCATCGAGGAACAATTTCGAGACAAAGCCGGGGTGTGCGTGTTCGTTAGGGCGGATGTTTGCTGCCGCCGGTTGCGCTGCCTAGAGAACCCCTCCAATTCCGTCCTTTGGCTGCACGTAGACCATGGCTCTATGAGCCAGATCTACGTGTGCGTCTACCGATCCCACACAGGGGATTCTGAGACAACAAAGCTCTTCCAGTACCTCAGCGAGACGGCTGATGAAGCGCAGGTGCGGTTCCCGAACGCTGACCTAGTGTTTCTGGGGGACTTCAATGGCCATCACATTGAATGGCTGGGGTCCCTCAAGACTGATCATGCGGGTAGAGCCGCCCATGCGTTCGCTCTCTCCCACGGTCTGACCCAGATGGTATGCGGGATCACCCGGATACCAGACAGGTCAGATCACGCGCCCGCTCTGCTGGATCTACTGCTGACGAGTCGCCCAGCCCAGTACAGTGTTTCGGTAGGAGCCCCACTGGGTAGTTCCGACCACTGTGTTGTTCACGCTGGCATGAAGGTGTCACCTCCTGCACGTCCTGTGCAAACGTCACGACGACTATGGCACTACTCGTCAGCGGATTGGGACGGTCTACGCGATTATTTTGCGTCCGTCCCCTGGAGCCAGCGCTGCTTTGTAGGAAAGGCTCCTTCGGATAGTGCTTCTGCTATTGCTGGCGAGATCAGTTTAGGGATGGATTATTACATCCCTTTCACTGATGTCGCCAGTATCCGCAGAGCCCCTCCCTGGTTCGGGCGAGATTGTGCCAAAGCTGTTCGACAAAAACAGTCGGCATATCGCGCCTGGATCAGGGCCCGGGCTGTGCGCGACCCAAACGTGGGCCACCTCAAAGCAGCGTACAACCGGGCCACAAAGTCGAGTAAGAGGGCCTTTAAGAGAGCGGATGCCCAGCGCGTCGCGCGGCTTGGTCAGGAGCTCACTTCCCATCCCACGGGCAGCCGTGGATTCTGGCAACTGGCCAAAGCCGTGCAATCTAACTTTTGTCAGCCCTCGCTGCCACCGCTGCGTTACCCAGATGGAACACTGGCTCACAAAGCCCAAGAGAAAGCGGATATGCTCGCAGACCTCTTTGCGGCTAATTCCCGGGTCGACGACCGTGGCCTGCAGCCCCCCGCCATCGCCAACTGTGGCCACACAATGCCTGATATTGTTATCAGGCAATGTGATGTACGGGCAGTGCTGCGGTCACTCGACACGCGGAAAGCCAGTGGCCCTGACGGCATTCCGGCGGTGGTGCTACGAAAATGTGCAGCTGAGTTGTCTCCAGTATTAACGCGTCTGTACCGCCTGTCATACTCTTCAGGGCTCGTGCCGGAGGTCTGGAAGGAGGCGAACGTACAACCGATCCCCAAGAAAGGGGATCGGTCCGATCCAGGCAACTATCGACCCATAGCTGTCACCTCAGTCATTTGCAAGGTGCTTGAGCTCCTTATAAATAAGCAGCTCATGCAATTCCTAGAGGATCACTCGCTAATCAATGATCGACAATACGGCTTCAGGCCAAAGCGATCAACGGGTGATCTTCTGGCATTCGTAACGCATGTCTGGGGTGGGGCTATGGAAAGGCACGGCGAGTCCTTGGCTATTAGCCTGGACATCGCCAAAGCCTTCGATAGGGTCTGGCATGCTTCGCTCCTTTCCAAGCTTCCGGCATATGGTCTACCTCCTCAACTGTGCAGCTGGATTGCCAGCTTTTTAAACGAGCGCCGAGTGCGGGTCCTCTGCGATGGCCAGGCTTCTCGCTTCTTGCAAGTGAATGCCGGGGTACCGCAGGGGTCCGTACTATCACCAACTCTCTTTCTTCTGCATATCAATGATATGCTATCCCTCGGGAACATTCATTGCTATGCAGATGACAGCACACTGCACGGGAGTTACTCGGTTCGTCCGACGGCGGGGCGATCTGAGATTGAGGAGGAGAGACGACGACTCGTGGCTGATCTCGACCGTAACCTCGACAGTATCTCTCAATGGGGTACCGAGAACCTGGTCGAGTTCAATGCCCGCAAAACACAGGCGTGTGCATTTACTGCGAAGAAATCCCCTTTCCTTCCCCTACCCTCTCTTCAGAATGCATTATTACCAATGAAGGACAACCTTGATATCCTTGGCATAGACGTTCGTCGAGAGCTCAATAATAAAAACTACATCGAAAGATGTATAGGGCTAGCTTCGCGGAAACTAGGAATACTGAATAAGGTAAAGAGATTCTTTACACCGGACCAGAGGTGTCTGCTGTACAAGACGCAGATTAGACCCTGCGTCGAATACTGCTCTCACCTCTGGGACGGCTCCGCGAAGTATCTGCTGGACGCTCTCGACGCTATGCAGCGACGGGCTATCCGTATTATTGGTTGTCCGGAGGTAACGGGAAGCCTTGAGCCGCTAGCTCAGCGCCGAACAATAGCTTCCTTGGCCGCATTCTACCGTATTTACCACGGCGAGTGTTCTGAAGAGCTCTTCAATCTGATCCCACCCTCTTCCTTCCGATCCCGAACGACTCGTGCCGGGCAGAGATGCCACCCCCACACAGTGGATAGCATGTTCGCGAGAACCGAACGTTTTAAACGTTCGTTTCTCTGCCGAACGATAGTGGCCTGGAACGCCCTGCCTGTGCACGTGTTTCCTCCCACATATAATCCTGGGTTCTTTAAGCGGAGCGTGAAGAGGCACATCAGTAGGTCGTCAAGTTGAGGGCCACTCTCAATAGGAATGTGTGCTGTGAGAGTGGCCCACAATCGCTAGACGTCGTCACGACTTACCACCAGGCGGGCGGCGTCAATTTGGCGAACCAAATATAAAAAAAAAAAAAAAAAAAAAATATTCAACAACAATCACAAGTCTAAAAAATTGTGAAAATTTTCTAAGTCCAGATGAGCGCTCAGAAGCTAAGTCTTTGGAACACTAAACACTTGTAATTTTTTCGGGCATAGGTTCCCCGTAAGTTCACTTTTCTTCAAATTATTCTAAGTCTATGATTCTACGTTAAATTTTCTAAGTCCAAGAATTTACTTTAATATTTTACAAGTCCAAATCACTTCTAATATTTACTAAGTTATTTTACTCACTGTTTTAGGGTCCAATTTCACTTAAACACTCACCACTACCACTTACTGTCCTCCCGGGTTTCGGCACCAATTTTGTTGAGTTACACTAGGGGGCGCTACAATAAAACACACACATAAGTTCACACTATCTATTCCACTGCTGTGGTTAAAAGAACGATATGCATAAAACAACAAATAAATTGAGGTACAAGGCCTTGACATGGTGGCTGAAAAAAAAGTAAAGAAAAATAAATAAAAAAAAGGAAAAGAAAAATAAATAAAAAAAAAGTAAATTCAGTGTTTCACCAGTACCTATACCAAACTTTACTTAATAAAACGCCTTAACTTTTCTCATGAATTACTATCAATTGGCAAGAACTTCATATAAATCCAAGGTTTAAAATTAATCGCGATTAGTAGGACACACATAGTATGGGACATTTTTTAATATAATTATGTAGTAGTAAATATCAGGGATTACTTGTGTTGTTAAACATTTTGTCGTCGCTTTTTAATGCATAACCTCCGCAGAGCGACATCAGTACATAGCTTGTGTTCCAGCGAGTCGACGTTGGTATAAAGTTTTCAAACAAAATACGAAACACATTCATCAAGCTCCGCAGCAATCAAACGAGATTGCACGTGAATGCGAGTAATCCTAACTTTATTTTTGTTTTATCTAGTTACGCAAACACCGAACCACGGGCCACGACAGAGAATTATTATGCTATACTACAGTCTATTCAACGCTGTGGGCTCGCGGAGGCGAAGTGACCACAGACACCATGTTGACAATAACGTGACGGGTGTTGCTTGGTCACCACTCGCAACAAGTCGCACCTTCGCAATGTTAGTTACCCGGCAGCACACCGCCGCCTTAACAGGCGTTCCCCTCGCTCACATGATTATGGCCTATAGACCATAAGTTAGAAATAAAACAAATTGGCGTCTTGACAACTTACTAGACTAGATCTAGTTGCGCAGCTATTGTCATCACACAAAAATGCCAAGCTGCTCAGTTTTGTGTTGCAAAAAAAGATCAGTCACATCTAGTTTATAAAAGATGGTATTACCTTCCATAGGTAAGTATTTTTAATAAAATAATAATACAAATTTCTTTGTTTATCAAAGTCTCATTATTTCGGATTTTTCTATCAACACGGAGTCGGTCGTTTCATACAATTCGCAAATCAGTCAAACATGTCAAACGACTGACATGGGTGTTGCCATGGCAAAAAATACACAGATATAGTGTCTGTATCGGAGTGATGTACCAAGTTAGGTACCTATCGATAAAATACCTTGAAAATGCAAAGAGGTGCAATATAAATTACTGGTTTGAATATTATTTAAATTACGTAGGTCTGTAGGTATATTATGATCTTGATTTTAATAAAGGTTTTGTACTTGTATTGTACGGTGTTTTACTCGTAGTGCCCTTGCCCTTATTTTATTCTCCATCGAGTTGATGCTACTGTATCACTAGTGTTAACGAAAGTGACGAAAGTTCATTCAAATGTTTATTTTTATGGGGTAGGTATTTGTTATACATACAGAGTGTAATATTCATATGGGCAGCATGGAAAAGTCTGAAACTTTTAGACATACGAAGATCTGTTCTTAGTAATCGATTGTAGTAAAAATAGAAAACTGCATTATGACACTATGCATTATGATTTAAAAATTATACTGCAGCTTTGTCCTCGAGATTAGTATACTTGTAGTAGTCGTATTGACTCGCCATTCATCCACTACAGTCTATAGCCATAGCCAAAAAAAAAAAAAAAATTAAAAGAAGTTTATTCTTTGACATGTGCATTTGAAAACTACCTACAACTGTCAACTTCATTATATGTTCTAGTGCCCGCCGTTCTCCACGATTTTTGTGCATTATTAAGTATTAATTTTTTCATAACACCATTAAGACCACCATACTCGTGTGGGTAGGCGTAAAATTAACATCCAAAATTTTGAGCTCCTGGTATTTTTATATTTAAAAATACTTAAATCTATAATTTGTGTGATAATTATGAACTAATTGGTCACTAAGCTCACCTTCTCTCGCTACACTATAAAGTCTCCCCTTTTCTACGGTGTCTTCAAGATTTATACACGTACACAACTATGGACAGTAGAATCGAAAGAAGACTGCAGGATCTTGAGTGCCTCTTCACTAGCCGTCTCCGTGACCACGAGGACAAGTTGACAGAAGCCATGCAGTGCTCTGCTCCAGCCAACCCGGACATAGCCACTCTCTCCAGGGAATTCGGTGAGTTTAAATCTTTTGTGTTGGATTCCCTGGGGCATCTAAAGACACAGGTGCAGCTTCTATCGTTGGGCCTGGATCGCCACGAAACAGCGATGCGCCGTAAGATCCTTTTGCTTCACGGAGTGTCTGAAAAACCCCATGAAAAACTATATGACACTGTAACTCAAATATTAACCACCCAAATGAAGTTACCCGACGTCAATACCAACATATTGGAATCCTGCCACCGTCTCGGATCCAGTCAGGAGAAGTCGCGTCCAATAGTGGTTCGTTTTCGCGATATGGAGCACCGACATCTTGTGTGGGACAACAAGACCTCGTTGAAAGGTACGGGAATCACTATATCCGAGTTCCTCACTAGGATAAGACATCGGCTCTTCATTGCTGCCCGTAAACATTTCGACTTGAAGTACGTGTGGACCTCAGGTGGAAACATCAACATAATATCCCCCGACAAGGCCCACCACAAGGTTGAATCTGCTGTGGAACTCAACGCATTGATCGCGCGTTATCCGATCTGTTCTGCGCCTGACGCTGCTGCCACCGAGGTCACTACTGCAACTGAGCATACGGCAGCTTCGGTAATTGCTCCTGTGGCGTCCCGAGATGTAGAGATCGGCAGGAATACAAGAAGTCGTCGTCGGCCCTGAGTGTCATCGTGTTGTGTACACTCTGATTTGGTCGTATTATCTCGCACTTTACACAATTATTATCAATAAGTCGTAATTCTCAACAATACCCGGCTTTGATTCACTTTATTGTTTTTGCTTTATTTCGGTGTCGGTACATATTTACTATAATAACGTAAAAAACATTTTTAGTGTCAATGTAAAACGTTTTTGACAACTGATAAGTGAGAGTGACAGACAAGTAACAAATAGTGTTACATTTGACATCTATGGCACGGATTGTCTTGTTCGACTTTAGTTGCGTTCGGATTGAAGCTCATCGGGTGCAATCCGAGGCGTAGAGTAGATTGACACTAGTGTGCGAACCTTTGGCTTGCAATGTAATTGTTGGGCATATTGCTTGTTTTTTATTTTATTTTTTTCTTTGGTGTATTTAATTTTAATTGAATGCTTTTATTTTTAAATAATTTCGACCTGTTCTTTGGTTAGCGTAACTGTATGTATGTATAATATCATGCAATTTTGTTTTGTTTCTTTCTTCATTCTAAAGTATTCTAAGCTGTAAAATTTCTTCTCAGTTGCGAGTGTGTGTGCTTGGTGAATAGTTTTCTGTTGAATTATTGTTAATTTTGTATTTATTATTATCATTTATTATTTACTCGTATTTATTTTTATTTTATTATTCTATTTTATTTTTATTTTTTAACCTTTATTTTATATTATGGATGATAGTAGTGATGAAGATAGCTTTCTTTCCTGTTCCACGACTAACGACAGCTTCCTCAGTGCGGACAGCGTTGGGTCTTGTTCGGCGGCTTTGACTTTGCATGATCAGTTATCCTCTATTTTTACCAAGTTTCCTAAGAACTTTAATATAGCACACATAAATGCCCAGAGTATTTCCTACCATCACTCTGATCTTCTGGCGTCCATTAGCAGTAACCAACTTGACGCGCTTTTGGTTTCTGAAACTTTTCTTAAGCCGTCTCTGCCTTCTAGTCTTGTCAGTATCCCTGGATTTGTATTGATTCGCAATGATAGGCTCGGTAAGGGTTGTGGAGGTATAGCGATTTACCTTCGCAATGATATCGTATACAAGACGATTTGTGCCTCTCCATCTGCACCTATTGATCGCGCACCCGAGCAGTACCTTTTTCTAGAGGTAACTGTTCGCCACAATAAGTTTCTACTTGGAGTTTTCTACAGCCCTGATTTGCGAGTCAACTACTTTGACGCCAGACTTGAGGTTGTTCTTTATGATCTTTGCCCCAATTACAGCCGCGTAGTCTTGATGGGTGATTTTAACACTTGTCTGATCAAGGATGATTCCCGAACACATTCTCTTCGGTCTCTATTGTCTTCATTAAATCTCAACATCTTGCCTCTCTCTGCTACACATCACGTGCCTAATCGTAACCCTTCTCTTCTCGATCTGATTATCCTTTCTTGTCCCGAACTTGTTGCTACACATGGTCAGCTGACTGCCAGCTTTTCTTACCATGACCTTATCTATTTATCTCTCTCTATACGCCCTCCCAAGCGGCAGATACAATTCTCTGTACTTCGAAATTACGGAAGAATGGACTTGGAGGCCTTGAGGTGTGAAGCTGTGGACATTGACTGGACACCTGTCTCCGTTGTGATGATATGGATGAAAAGGTTCGGAGGTTTAACGACACACTTACGGCTCTTTACGATCGACACGCGCCTAAACGTCGTATACGGCACAAACATACCCCCGCTCCTTGGATTGGTGCCGACATCAGGGAAGCCATAGCTGCTAGGGATAGAGCCAAACGCAGGCTAAAACGTAATCCCACTGATACTAATTTTAAGAGGTTCAAGGACCTACGTAATCGCTGCAATCGTTTGTGTCGAGATGCAAAACGTTGCCATTTCCATAAATCATTAGATACTCGCGATTCCTCCGTGATCTGGAAATTTCTAAAGGCAAACGGTATCGGTAGATCTCCGTCTACTGATTGTAACGACATCGATCTGAGTGCCCTTAACAAACACTTTTCGAAACCACCTGTTACACTTGATCCACATACT
The DNA here is from genome assembly GCA_963556515.1 of Nudaria mundana. Taxonomy (NCBI): domain Eukaryota; kingdom Metazoa; phylum Arthropoda; class Insecta; order Lepidoptera; family Erebidae; genus Nudaria; species Nudaria mundana. Next base: position 162,494 of record OY748300.1, read on the forward strand.
AAGGCGCGCACCCAGCTCGATCTCTCACAGATACCGCTACCGCCATGTCCCCCGTTCAGTATGAAAACAGTTTGTGAAGATGACGTCCAAAAGTCTCTTCTAGCTATTACTTCCTCTGCCATAGGTAACGACCAGTTATGCTCTAAAATGTTTACCCCGATTCTCCCTGCCATTATCCCTATCCTCACCCATATCTTTAACTTTTCCCTTCACTCGGGTGTCTTTCCAAAGGCCTGGAAACAGGCACTTATTATACCACTCCCTAAAACCCCAAATCCTTCCTCATTATCCCAATTCCGGCCCATCTCCATTCTCCCTTTCCTATCCAAAGTGCTAGAGCACATTGTACATCGGCAACTGTCTTGTCACCTATCGCAGAATAATCTCCTCAGTCCATTTCAATCTGGTTTTCGATCGGGCCACAGTACGGTGACTGCACTCCTGAAGGTCACTGACGATATTCGTTTGGCCATGGAGAATAGGTCACTTACTGTGCTAGTTCTACTAGACTTCAGTAGTGCTTTCAACTCCGTGGATTTCGATGTCCTACTTGGAATCCTTAAATCCCTCAACTTCTCTACGGAGTCTGTGGCCTGGTTCGATTCGTATCTTCGGGGACGCTCGCAGTCCGTCCGCCACAATGAGCATTACTCGGAGTGGTGTAACCTTAGTGCCGGCGTCCCTCAAGGCGGCGTACTCTCTCCTTTACTTTTTTCCATTTTCATCAACTCTGCTGTTCGAGTTATCTCCTGTAACTTCCATCTCTATGCAGACGACTTGCAGCTGTATCGACATTTTGCTTTAAACGAATTTAGAACTGCCATTGCAGCCTTAAATACAGACCTCGCGGCTATTAATCAGTGGGCTTGTTCGTATGGCCTTCACATTAATCCCAACAAATCGCAGGCCATGATTATTGGAAGTAGGCAGATGCGTAGTGGGTTAGATATGGCTTTGTTTCCACCAGTTGTATTGGATAACTCTACCATTCCGTATACTGAAGTCGCCAAAAACCTCGGGGTCTTAATCGATTGCAATTTGACGTGGAACGCTCATGTAGGCGAAGTGAGTAAAAAGGTCCATTTCACCTTCCACACTCTCAAGTGTCTCCAAAGCTTCTTGCCCTTGGATATCAAAATTTCTCTTGCGCAGACGTTAATTCAACCCATCCTGGACTATGCGGATGCCTGCTACTTGGATGCCAGCGAGGAGCTCCTAAATAAACTTGAGCGCTTGCAAAATCTATGTATACGATTCATATACAATTTACGTAAATACGATCACGTCTCACAATATCGCAAGAAACTCAAGTGGCTCCCGATCCGTCTTCGTAGAGATGCTCGGATATTGTGTTTGCTGTTTAACGTTCTACACAATCCTTCCTATCCGTCCTACCTACGGGAGCGTTTCTCATACATGAACGCACCCGATGCCCCGTGTAGGTCACATCTCCAATATCGCCTTACCTGTCCCTCTCACAAATCCGATTTCTATTCCTACTCATTTACTGTTCATGCGGTCAGGCTGTGGAACTCGCTCCCGCCGAACATACAACGCTGCAACACTATTTTTACATTTAAAAGGAAAGTGAAGGAACACTATCTCTCCTCTATGTCTTAAATATCTGTATGTATGTATATATATTATTAATATATATTTGTATATATGTATTTTCATGTATATATATTGTACCTATATATTATTATTATAACCTAATCTGTAAATATCTATATATATGTATTTGTGTAATATAGATCCACCTACGTATACATAAGACTTATTCTACCAAGCATTTCCTTCCCCTGGCCCACTGGAAGAGATTTCTTATGAAATAAGTGGTGCCTTTGTACTCAATCTATCCTTATTGTTCATCTTCTTCTTATTTTATTTTTCATGTGTGTACATAAATAAATAAATAAAAAAAAAAATAAAATAAGATATTGTAATAGTGTATTACGCTCGTGAAGATGCCCAAGCGACGCCACGAGCACGACAAAGAGGATTATATACGTAAAAAACCGAAAACTAGAAAAACGTTTGAAAAGACACAAACGGCATACCCGCATCTCGAGATTATCGGATTCATCGTCAAATAGCGGCTGTGACGAACGAAGACCGGTTGAACACGAAACCGAGTTCGAGGCAGGCCCGACACCAGAGGCCGAACCAGAGTTACCTGTCCACCTTACCAACGATCAAAATACGTTGGAGATGGCGAAAGATGAAGGTAGATAAATGTTCCTTATAAATTAAATAACCTAATCATCATGTGGGTGTTTAAATGTTGTGTACATCTCTTGGGGATGTAACCTTCATAGTTAAAAAGTATTGTGGGTGGTTCAAAGTGACTACCTCTTACTTAATGAACCTTTATGTAGTATATCATTTCATTGTCTGTGATGTGTACATCCTATGGGGATGTGACCTTCACAATTAAGTATGGGGACAGTTTATTGGGACTGTCTCGTGCCTGGAAAATAACAATTATACTTATCTTTCTACCTACCTGTGTCTAAAAAATGAAGTGTACATCCTAAAGGGGTGTTATTCATATTATAAATAGCAATGTCATTTTATTTTAGACATCCCAACAAACACACACGTTGCTACCACAAGTGATCTACCGCTGACCCAAGATGATGGCCCACATCTGAGCTCGGGGTCCATGGCCGCTGCCAATGCCAGCATCGGCAACGATGCGGCGGAAGATGCGGACAAGGTGGTGAGCTTGGATGAAGAAATTCTAGATCTACTAGGTAAGACTCCATCCAAGGATAAGAAATATGGACCTAAAATACAAAAGGACCTTGCGTTGCGGTTAGAATATGTAGGAATATCTGGCCTAACCAAAACCGAACGCAAGGGCCTCATAGAAAAGCACTTAGTACCAGACAATTGTAGAAAAATAGACGCACCGCTGCTTAATCCAGAAATAAGAGCCGCCATCACTGACACACTCGCGAAAAAAGATAAAGCTATAGAACTCAAACAAGGATATATCTCTGCTGCCATATCATGTATGGGTGAAGCTCTCACGAAGCTCTTTTCACAAAATTACAAGGATACGTCCGTAATAAAACTTTTGATTGGCGCAGGCCGATTAATGTGTGATGTACAACACACCGAATCTATGAACAGAAGAAGCTTTATAATGTTCAAGTATCAAGAAAGATATAAAGGACCACCTCCACGAGACAGACAGACAAATACATATTTGGTGAGAAGCTGTCAGACACTTTAAAATCCGCGAAGGCCATTAGCAAGTCTGGATCGGAAATAAAAATAGCTCCCGGAAAACCACCTTCGACGGCTACACCCAGATCAAAGACCGGACGTTTTTTACAACCGAGGCCCCCACTACCGAACAACACCGGGCCGGCAGTGGGGCGATGGCCAGCACCTCCGCCCGCTCCTTCAGCTCCACAACCAGCCGCGCCGCCCCGCCGCCGCGGCCCGGGCCGAGCACCGCGATCAGTGCCGCCGCCGTCGCAACCGCAGTAGCGCTATCAGAATCGCGCAACACAGCGACGATAAACTCGGTATGTGGCAGACTTTCCTTTTTTTATGACCAGTGGCGGATTATAACTAATGATCCAGTTGTATTGTTTTGGATAAAAGGGTACAAGATACCATTCACGCAAGAAGTTTCGCAAATATATACTCCAAGACCTCCAACCTGCTCACAGGAGGAGTTCTTTGAGTATGAAGAAGCCATAAAGGATCTTTTAACTAAACGGGCAATATCTGAATGTCAACCAACAGAAGGGCAATACTTGTCAAGCTATTTCATTTTAAAGAAAGATAATGGAAAAAGCTGATTTATTTTAAATTTAAAGTCCTTAAACTCGTTCATTAAAACTCAACATTTTAAACTAGAAGATTTACGGACTACGTTAAAGTTGATTGATCATGATTACTTTATGGCTTCTTTAGACTTAAAGGACGCTTATTACCTTGTGCCAATACACAAATACGACAGAAAATACCTACGATTTACATGGTATTAGAAGTTATATCAGTTCAATGTCCTCCCATTCGGTCTAAACACTGCTCCGTATGTCTTCACAAAGTTACTTAAGCCAGTAATGTGCCTATTGCGATCATTAGGTTTTTTGTCGACCATTTACCTAGATGATATCTGTTGTATAAGTAGCACTTATAACAGTTGTTTAAATAATGTCTTACAAACTAAACAGGTATTAGAATCACTGGGGTTTATAATTAATGAAGAGAAGAGTTGTACTACTCCTAAAACCTCTTGCCAATACCTCGGTTTTATTATTGATTCTAAAAAATTTCACATTAATAATAATAATAAATAATAATAATAAATATTTTTGGACATTCTCACACAAAGTCATCTAGCCCAAATTAAGCTAATATAAGCTTGTGTTATGGGTTACTGATATACATACTTATATATTTCTAAATACATACATATTATACATATAAAATACCCAAACTCCGAAACAAACATTTGTGGATCACACAAATAATTTGAATTAACCCGGAATCGAACCTGGGACCTCAGGGGCGGCAGTCGCATACTCATACCACTGAGCCACCGAGGCAGTCATCACATTAGCTTACCAGAAAGAAAACGGAACATAATAAAACAAGAACTGGCATTCTTTGAACAACTAGATCGTTGTACGATACGTAGCTTCGCACGTCTGGCAGGCCTCCTCACATCTGCTTGTCCCGCTATACAGTATGGCTGGCTTTACACCAAAGAATTTGAGTGGCGAAGATATCTTGCCCTAATGAATAACAATGATAATTACAATTCTCAATTTACCATACCACAAAATTTGCAAGAAGATTTTGATTGGTGGTTACAAAATATTGAACATGCTGTGAACCCCATTAGAGATGACAATTATTGTTTAGAAATTTTCTCAGATGCCAGCAAACTGGGTGGGGACTGGCATGTGGTGAGGAGACTGCCAACGGTCGATGGACAAGCGTAGAAAGTGCTAAGCATATAAATTGTCCAGAATTAATGGCTGCATACTTTGGACTCCAAATATTTGCTAAAAATCTGCAAAATTGTCAAATTCTATTGAGAATAGATAACACAACTGCTATTTCATATGTCAATCGTATGGGTGGTGTAAGGTTTCCCCACCTTAATTCTTTATCGAAAGATATTTGGAAATTCTGTGAGAAGCGTAGAATTTTTATATTCGTGTCCTATATTAGCTCAAAAGACAATGAAACAGCAGATGCAGAATCCAGGAAACAACATCCTGATAATGAGTGGCAACTGAGCGATGCAGCTTTCCAAAAGATTACTCGTCAGTTAGGTGTACCTGAGGTTGACTTATTTGCGTCACGTACAAATTAAAAAATGTAGCCGGTATATAGCATGGCAAAGGGACCCAGGTGCTTTTGCCATCAACGCTTTTACGGTGAATTGGAAACCATACTATTTTTATGCGTTTTCCCCCTTCGCTACCCTGTTAAAAGCTCTTAAAAAGATAATAACTGATGGCGCTGAAGGTATTGTAGTGGCACCTATGTGGCCTACTCTACCAGGATCTCCTTTGCTCTGATCCTGTTATTTTAGACCCATCTGATTTTATTTTATTTTCATCTGTCAACAGTGCGATACAACCCAGGCTCATTCTTATGGCGGGGAAGTTATCCGCGAAGCATTTTTAAAAAGAAGCGTCCCACGTGCTTCTTTAGATGTTATTTGTGCTTCGTTGGCACCTAATTCCTTGAAGCAATACGAAGTTGCTTTCAAACAATGGAAGATTTTTTGTAACACAAATAATGTTGAATTTTATGAAGCATCAATCCCTAATGTAATTTACTTTCTAACAGAAATATTTAATTCTGGAGCTCAATACGTAATACCTACCTGAGGTAGGACCTCAAATAAGAATGATTGTTTAGTTAAGTAGTGGTATAAGTATCGATCTGTGTCTAACACAAATATTTGTAGGTACTTAAATACATACATTTTTGTCAGAAGTCATGATTGTTTTTCCCATAATATTCCACTAGACTTTCAAAATCTACAAGTATACTAATCTCGAGGACAAAGCTGCAGTATAATTGATGATTAAACGAACTTACCTTAAGTGATGTTCCATCATAATTATACGAAGGCTTTGTCCGAAGAGATTAGCTCCCTCCCACCCATATAACTCCCATGTGGTGGAATATTATTTAATATTGCCGCTTTGAACTAAATGAAGTTGACAGTTGTAGATAGTTGTCAAATACACATGTCAAAGAATAAACTTCTTTTAATTTTTAATTTTTTTTTGGCTATGGCTATAGACTATAGTGGATGAATGGCGAGACAATACAACTACTACAAGTATACAAATCTCTTCGTACAAAGCCTTCGTATAATTATGACAGAAAATCACTTAAGGTAAGTTCGTTTAATCATCAATAAACTTTCTTCTTCAAATTCAGCTCGGGAATCGAAGCTCTTGAAATCTCTTTTTGCAAAAAGCTTTTTTCCCTTTTGTCTTAAGTAGTAAATATTACTACGAAACGTCTGAAATTAATAAAATGCATTGTTTTAGTAGGTGTTCCTAAGAAAAGACCTTCATTTGTCTTATAGTTTCACACTTTCCCACACTGACCTATTTGAATGTACAGCCTGTATACATAGTCCACTATATACAGCTCTAGATATACCCTGTATACAGACTCTTCGATTTTATTTAGTTGTTTAGATTTATATGATGTATAGGTTTGACATAATACCTACCCTAAGTTACAAATAGCAAATAAAGTCACACTTTTATAAATAACATCAAGGCGGATGTTATTTATAAAAGTGTGACTGTATAATTTTTGAAACCTGATTTTAATAGTCGATTTTGTTAAATTTATCGATAACGGGTATCGACACTGTTACATCAATAGTGGGCGGCAACTTTTGTAAGTGTCATTATAGTGTTATGATATAAAATGTAAATGTATGTGTTTGTGAAAATGTTAATGTGTTATTCTTATTGTCATGTGTGAGTTTCGTAGTGGCACCCGATTGGGTTTGAGCGTCTGAGAATGTGTGCGTGTAGATGACCCCCTCGCACCAAACATGGCAGACTTTTATGTATCGGTAAAATGGATAATGCCTTGTCCCGTCGTATACGGCGACAGCGTATACGACGACCGCGTTGGTCTATGCCCGGCAGTTACGGCATCAAGCTGTTTTGTCGAGTGCTACCCAATGACATTGCATGTGCATAAGACTGATAAGGATTGAATAAAACGAATATGTCGATTGACTGCGACAAATACCCGTTACCTTCCGCGGCACCTTACAATAATTAAATCAACTACATTAATACTTGTAATTAATGGTAACTTTGTGTAACCTTACCACTAAATAAATTGGTAATCGGCACAAGATAATTATACTAAAATTACAAGGCGTTAGGTGTATGAACACTAGAACCTACCCCGTGAGAACACCTCGACTCAAAACATGTAACTAACCTCCACTACGACGTGTGAGGCTTTTTATTTTGATAACGAAATTAAAATATAACTACCGTATTTAGGTTAGTTACATGTTGTGAGCCCGTGGCTCCACTTGCATGAACTTTTTCTTCTTCTTGAGAACTACATTGGTAACTCTGTTACAGAAGCAAACCTATGTCCAGGACAAAATGTGTGTACCTTTGTGAATCTTTGTATCTGAGGTACCTACTGGGAACCTGTCACGTTCCCGCTAAACTCACGCTTCAGAGGGGAACAGACAGAAGTGGTATCAAATACAAACTAAAGTACGACAGATATGAGCCTCCCTCCTATCTGTGTAGCTAAATGGAAATATTTGTGGCCCACAGTTATATTATCTAGAACGTTCCCTATAGTGTACCCAGTGGGCAATATTTATTGGCACTTAAGTAATCCTATAAATGTCAGTTTAAGTTTAACTTAATAGTCGTAAAGAGCACATCCGACCCGGCGCGCGGCGTCGAGCAGTTCGCGCGACTAGATA
>OY748300.1:170668-352959 GCA_963556515.1 Nudaria mundana
GTTTTCTTCAATTAACCGCTTAACAGTAGCCACATTACTTTCGTTGACGGCAGTTGAAGGCCGCCTTCACGAAATTCGTCATGTAAAGAAACTCGACCTCTCTCAAATTCAGCAAACCATCGCCTCACGGTGCTCAAACAAGGTGCTTCTCTCCCAAAATCATTTTGAAGACGAGCGGCACAGTCTTGCGGAAAGAGAGAACTTTTAAAATCATAAAAAATCATCGTTCTAAAATCTTTTCGACTTAATTCCATTTTCGTTGCATACAATAAAATACATATAAATACAATAAAACAATTGACAAATGATTTCCCGCCAATTGTTTTTTTTTATTACTAAGAAGGTTGCAACGTTTAAAAAAATATAACATTCGAAATTCAAATAGTTCCGATTAGCTAGAAGTGCAAAACTTTTAGTGTGCCCCATGTACTCCACCTAAATATTATATGGTTTAAATATTGTATGGCTCACTTACACTGTTTATTTGAAATGCGAATGGAACTATACAATATATTACGCTTGGAATAAAAGCAAGGCCTTTTTTTTTAAATTCCGCGAGATCGCGGCCGCTCCCATGTCTATTGCTACGGGCGTCTCCGGTGACCCCAGAAGGTATTTCCAGTGGCGCCCGGCAACTCAAGTGCCTCTGTTATTCAACGCGTATGATGGATGGATAGTTAACCAACTCGATCAGAAATTCTTAGACATACTGTAGCAGTGCTCAGACTTTCCCTTGGAATGCTAGGTCAGACAGTAGTCTTGGGGTTTGTACTTAGAAACTGCAAAAACTTTAAGAAAGAATCAATTAAGATTAGCTTATTTAATACTTTAGTCAGATCTAGGCTTGAATACTGTAGTCAAGTCTGGTCTCCTCATTACGAAGTCCATATAAATGCACTTGAGCGGCAACGATTTTTGTACCATCTAACTTCCACCACCATAACGCAAGGACTTTGACTTCGTACAAAAAACGATTAAATCATTTCAGGCTGCGCAGTCTTAAGGTTCGGAGGCAACAATTAGACCAAATATTCCTTTATAAGGTAGCGAATGGAGTTCATGATTGCCCGTGTCTTCTCCAAAAGATAAAATTTAGAACCCCGAAAAAACTTCCCCGTAATTCAAGATTCCGTTTATTTATCCCCAAGAAAGCAAGAAGTAATCTGGGACTCCACTCGCCTATGAACCGACTACAACACCATTATAACAGTATCTCTAAGGGGCGCGCTCTGGCCATCTTTGGGCAAACCTTAGTTAAATTTAAATTCCTCATCCTAAACTCATCCCACAATTACTAGTTACTCACATACCTAATATAATTTAGTTTTTCAATGTCTCATAAATTATTGTACCTACTTAAATTTCCTGTTTTACATATCTATATCTATAATCTGCTTCTCATTGCATGCCGTGGCAGCTTGTAATTGAGGTACCACCTGATGCATGACACTTAAACTTAAGATGATTATGTAATGTCCTGGTGTATTTCTTGTAAGCTGTTCTAAATAAATAAATAAATAAACAAACATACCGCGATTGTTAAACAGATTTGCTTATTCTATCACAAACACACAAATGCACACACACACACTGCTTTTCGAACCAAGGCGAAGGTTTGTAATCGCCGAAGTATAATGTGGGTTTCTGTCTATCACTCTTATATTTTCTTGATTGTACTGAATGTCCGAATATATCCGGTATATCTCACGCTCAAACATATCAGGAATCAATATCGTAAAAGCTTTGACGCGTGTCACCGCTTGTTTCTCGACAGCCAATTGACAAAGTCGTAACTATTAAGTCAGTGTTTATCTGGTGAGATAATTAACTAAACCACAGTTTGCCCTTGCGTTGCAGGCGCTGGAGCGGCACCAGGCCTGCGTCTCAAGAAATCGAGGACCAGTGGTCCCAACTCCGCCAGGATCTCATGGAGCCATGGAGGGGGCGACTTGAGTAACTCAAGTGAGGTACCACCATCATCGCGGCGGTGAGACCGTTGTTGGACGACTAGCTGCAGAGGCAGCATGGTGACCTCACGTATCGTGCGAAGCAGATCGTTACCGGCTATCTGTTTCGCATCCATCGTGAGATCACACCCCGGTGTCAACACTGCGAGGTTTCCGGCGATGACACCGCACTCCACACGTTGATGGAGTGCTCAGCGTGGGCGAGTTAGCGCCGGGACCTAGTAGTGGGTCTGGGCGTGGATATCCTCTCGCTGGAGACCATGCTTCAAGCCATGGTCTCCAGCGGGAGTAGGTGGAATGCGGCCGTTCCGTAGTCTGCGGCCAGGACGCCGCAGACTCATCTCCGCTCAAGATCATCCGCCTCCATGATCGGGGCCTGAGGACGACGGGATCGCCACCCGCTGTCTTTACAGAAGCAGGCTAGAAGGGTTGCGTGCTGCGGGGCTTTTGCCCCATAGCACGCAACCAGATTCACTCACTGACGCGGGATAAAACCCTACCCCAACTACGCGGGATTCTCATCCCGACCAAACCCCCGCAGAGACCACACAGGTGGTCAAAGTCCGCCGGGTGCCACTGGAAATACCTTCTGCGTGTGAGCCAGAGACGCGGCAACGGACGTTAGAGCGGACGCGGCTTAGGGCTGCGGAGTTAAAAAAAAGGCAGCAAAAAAAAAAAATCCTTCGCCACCACCGCCGCCGCGGCTATCTTTTATATCGGCGGGTGGCGCCAACATACAAACAAAATAATAGACTTGTGCGGAAACGTAAGATAACATAGTTATTACTGTATAAGTGGGCACATTGTGTCTGGATATGTGTGTGTTCCTATCTATATAATTTTCAACGAACATACATGTAGACCTCTGAGTCGTGCTGCTCAAGCAAGAAAAACATTATGTTCATCAAGGTCATCGTCAAGATTTATGGTATCGTAAATATATGTTAATCTAACTTTCAGATCGAGCCATTGACTTATAATTGTAAGCGTGTCGGTGCAATTCTATTGGCTTGAATCACAGCTCGGCTTAGTACACCGTAGAAGTATAGAGAATTAAGTTTGTCAGTTTGAGAGTGGCGCTTTATAGTAGCGACCCACTAAACAACACCAAGTGCTCCAGTACAGTGAGTGACTAACTAGCACCACAACTGTAGCGCCGAGTCGTCGGTAAACTAACTGTGGGCGCACCATTTGACTTGTGTTGTTTGTTCCCGATCTCGATCACAGCTGGGACTGTTTGAAACTAACTTTACTCCTAATCTTGTAGCCGAGAATAGTTTACGAACCAAACAAACCGCTGTTATTGTCTATAAGGGTTTTACGAGTACATATTACAAACATCATATGTATGATAAAATCATAAATGTGTGTTTTGCTATGGAGCGCTTTGTTTCAATTTCAGGCTGCGAACTTGTAAACTTTGTCTAAAAATGGTTAAGGTTTAACTTAACAAATGTTAATTGGCATTACAAGCACCACATGCAACTGTTAGTAGTGATCAAATAATTGGCAGTATTCATTAGCATATAAACCGTTGAGCAGCATCCGCTGTGTACCATTCGGAAGTAATAAGTACCGTGTTATTGCCCATCGAGGGTCGTGTGATACGCGCCAGTGACTGCTAGTCATGCAATAAAACTGTCATTTGCGTACGCTATATGCGGTGCTTAGTGCGTTGAGGCCGACCGACTTTCTAATAACGATGATGCTCTTTATTTCGATAATTTTTATGTTGCATTATTTCTTATTTAGAATTAAACTCAACTCAAACTCAAAAAATATTTATAAATATAAGTTATAAAATAACACTTATTAACAATAACTATAACATTATAAACAATAAATAATAACAGCACACAGGAATTACATTTAAAGCCAGATTCGCAAAGCAACGGGTGGAGCCAAAGAGAACCTGGCGATAAAAACTCCAGGCCACTCTTTTTCAATCATCAGTAACTACATTCATAGTATAATACACACAACGTATCCAGCAAAATGCTGCATCTAATACACCACGAGTTATGCGTTAATTTAGAAAATTCATTTTCGATTATGTCTCCCCTTCCCCCCCAAACACGAAATGAACCTAGGTTAACACTATTAGCACTAGTGATGTAGTTAGGAGCATCAAGCCAAAAAAGGATAACACGAGGGCAAGGGCACTACGTGACCAGGCATGGACCAAGCCTAGAAGGAAATAAATTATATATATTATTTATATTCATTTATTCAAATTATTCTCTTAACATAATTTTTTTTACAATATTTATATGAAAAATTACATATAATATTATAAAAAAATCCATGTCAGACCACCACCAGTAGCGGAGCAGGGCCCAAACTACCAGCGGTTGAGGTCACAGACTGAGAAACCTCCTAACGATGCGTGCCGTGTCGAGGACGACAGCCTTCTGTATCTGACCCTTGATCCAACAGTCTAGCGAGAGTCTCTTGAGATGTTGATCGAGACTCTTCGCTATTAGTCCATTTGCCGAAACGACTATCGGGACAATGATCGTCGAGTCTACGTCCCACATGGCGGTTATCTCGAAGGTCAGATCGAGGTACTTAGAAAGTTTGTCCTTCTCTGCCTTAACGAGATTCTCGTCATGTGGGACGGTGACATCGACGAGCACCGCCCGGCGCTGAGCCCGATCAACCAACACGATATCAGGCCTATTGGCAACAATAGTCCTGTCCGTGATGATTGATCGGTCCCAGTAGAGCAATGCACGACCATTCTCGAGAACTGGCTCTGGTGTGTACTTATAGTACGGTACCTCGGACTCAATAAGGCCGTATTGAAGAGCAAGTTGCTGGTGGATGATCCTGGCCACTTGATTGTGCCTATGCAAGTACTCGGTGTTAGCAAAATACGAACAACCGGAAATAATGTGGCGAAGTGATTCACCAGGACGGTGGCATGCTCGACAAATGTCGACCGTACCGTCCTTAATGATATATTTCCTATAGTTGTTCGTCTTGATAACCTCATCTGCAATTGCACAGGCAAAACCTTCAGTTTCCCCAAAGAGGTCACCGAAACGCAGCCAGTTCACCGAAGCGAGCAGGTCTACGTCGGGTCCTGTTAAGACCCGGTAGAACCGCCCGTGTAGCTCCTTACTCTTCCATACGTCCCTACGGTCTTCAGTACCTAGCACCTTTGGTTTACGCCAGTTCTCGTTAGCCAAGGAGAGAGGTGTCAGGCCCTTGTCAACCATCACAACATCGCAACGAATGCCACACCCATTCTGTAGGAAGTAATTCCTCAGACTGCACACTTCACGATTATGGAGGTTCTTGGCATTTAAAAATCCTCGACCCCCCAACTTCCGTGGAATGTACAGTCTCATGACAGAAGATCGTGGGTGTAACATTCGATGCAATGTCAGTTGTTGACGGACTCGCCTATCCAGGGCGTCTAGTTCCGTTTGAGTCCACCTAAGTATGCCAAAGGAGTACAACAATAAAGGCATTACCCAACCGTTGAAAGCCCGCATTTTGTTACCCCCAGACAAAAAACTATTAAGAACTTTTGTCAGGCGGCCAAAAAAACGGTCTTTCACCGATTTCTTAATGTCCTCTACCGCTATACCCAATGACTCTGACATACCTAGGTATTTGTATGTTTCGGTCTCGGTGAGAGATCTGAGAGTTATTATCTCAGAAAGTTGTAAATTCGGTGAATTTACAACCTTCCCCCGCTGTACATGCATGACCGCACACTTATCAACACCGAACTCCATCTTAATGGCATTACTAAAACCTTCCGTAGTTTTTAATAATGCCACCAAATCTTGGTGTTTCAGTGTAAATAGTTTGAGGTCATCCATATACATCAGGTGAGAAATAACCTCACCCCCTCTACGAAACCGATAGCCTAGCCCTGAATCCTTCAGCAATGTGCTAAGTGGATTCAGTGCTAAACAGAACCACAATGGACTCAAACTGTCGCCCTGGAATATACCACGCTCAATCCTAATCAAGTCACGCGGACCAGAAGCGCACTCACCACTACCTGGTTGACGAAGGACTGTGGTCCACTGCCCCATACACGAGACTAAGAAGGATTTAAGAGTCGGATTAATTTTATACAACTCTAAAATCCTCCCCAGCCATGAATGAGGCACCGAATCATAGGCCTTCTTGTAGTCAATCCAGGCAGTAGAGAGGGCGCCCTTACTCCGCTTAACCTGTTGGCTAATGGCTATGTCAATAAGGAGTAGCTCCTTAGTACCACGTGACCCAGCCCTACATCCATTCTGAGCACTATTTAAGATGTTATTTGACATTATATGTGAGTTTATTTTAGTTCTCAGAATAGATGTAAGGAGCTTGTAGATGGTAGGTAAGCAAGTGATAGGTCTGTAGTTCTTAGGTTCCGTGGTACTACCTGATTTATGGAGCAGGAAGGTGATGCCAGTGGTCATGAAAGCGGGTAAGGAACCAAACTCGAGGGCTTCTTGATACTGTGTTGCCAAGCGTTCATGCGAACTACGAACCCACTTTATCCAAAAGTTGTGCAATCCGTCCGGCCCAGGACTTTTCCAGTTCGGTGCCGTACGCATTGCACAACTGACGTCTTCGGAGTCTATTGTAATAGACTCCATGGGCTCGATGTTATCGCATTCTCGCTCAACAACACTGATCCAGTTACCCTCCGAATGTTCGACGGGCACCGACCATATGTCACGCCAAAATTGATTCATGGCGTGAGTATCTGGCAGTTGCCCGTCGCTCAAACGTTGCCTAGTTCCCTCCCACACTCGGTACACCTTCCTTTGATCGCTTTGGAAGATACGATTCTGCCAGTATCTATCCACACGCTCTCTATAACGACGAATACGACTTGCCCATGCATATACTTTCTGCTTCAGAAAGTCAATACGTTCCGTGACGTTGGTTAAGTATTGCTGGGAACTAATACCAGTCCCAGCAAATGCCTGAGCCACAAAACGCATGACCCGGGGACGATTATTTCCCCGGCTGAAGCAGATTAGCTTTGCAATGAGAGCCCTAAATGTGCCGATACGTCGCTCGATTCTCGCCTGCCATGCAGGAACACCATCCGGTCGTGGTGCACGGTTAACTTCGGGGAATTTAACGCGTGCAACACGACAAGCGGCAATAGCTCCACAGTAGAGGATCGAGTGAGTATCTAGCAAATCATTGCTAGTCTGTAGGTACGGAGCTAGCAATGCATTTAGGGCTCCCATCAACGCCAGATTTCGCCTATGAGTGGGCAAGCGTGGTAAACGTGGTCTAGATTGAGGTGTAAACCTATACTGTAAGATCACATCCTCCAAAGTACTCCTTAATTGCTCACTTACCTGAATAGATATATCACTTGTATCATCTTCTGTGTCAAGTGCAATCTCGACTGAAGTCGCACTAATCGAAACCGTTTGTGCTACAGGCGACGGTGCCATCGTTGACACAGGAGTTGGACGAGTAGATAATACATCCAGGCGCAGCCGATCAAGCACAGATTGATCCAACAATTTGCATCGTTGGATAGCCCGCACCTGATCCGAAAGTCGTTGAACGGAAACGGTAACTGTCGGTTAAAGAACCTGAAACAGAGGAAGCATCCTAGAACGATACGCTGTCAGGTTAGTTTCCCCGTCTGTGGCCTCATAGTACGCACGCATGACATGTTCATTTATTATTGGTGTCCACTTCATGCGACGCACTACACCATCGATAGCGGGAGCCACTGAGAGTGGGGCATGCCCCACTTGGGTCTCCAAGCTGGCCGGTGGTGGTCGACATCTCCGTCGCGCAGGTGTTGGTGGCGACGGCGTCGAGGGCCCAATCTCATCACTCGACGCACTGCTACATCTCGGAGTGACGTACTCGTCACTTTCAGAGGTACTGGAGGAGGCAGCCCACGGGGTTGAGACGGGCGCAGATCTTAGTTTTGCGTTGGTTGTTTCCGCTTTTCGTCTTTTTGATCTTAAATTGTAATTCATGTAAAAATTTTGTTCATATTTCTTATTGTCGGAGTTGTCAAATTGTTCAAATTGTCATCATTGTTGTGTTCGTAATTTATTCTGTTCATTGTTGTGTTCGTAATTTATTCTGTTTATTTATATTATTATTATAAGTAGCGCTATAGATACAAGCCACCAAGCCACTGTCTCAGAGAACCCGTACCTTACAATTGAAAATAAACGAGATAATTCTAATAACGCAAAGTGAATTAAGTAAGCCCCGTAAAGCGAGCAGTTCAATTCCAAGGCTCTTTATCTACGAAATAATCATTAATTGTGTAGTAACCTTTACGACATAATTTGGTTTAAATTAAGTCCAACTCTTCCAAGATACCATAATTGAAAAAATGAATATATTCCCCATCCAATGCTCAGTTATTCAAAACTGTCTATATTAACCACTAAAAGTGTTACAGATATATTGTTCTAATTGTAGAGAACCCTAATTGCTTCCCAGGCCAAAACTTCTACACTGAGCATTGCCATTTCAGTGAGACTTTGGATCGTTGCGTGGTTATACTTTGCGCATAATACTTTGTTCTTTTCAATAATTTATTTTGCGATTCTTAAAACAGAAAACAATGAAAAGTATAATATCGGAGATGTCTGTATGTAATGACGACGCGGACGGGTCACGACTCACGAGGGTCGCTTGGGACAAAACCAGGCATTTTGAAAGAGCTACAGTTAAAAGCTTACATCAAAAGATTCGTGTTTATTGGGCGAGTGACCCTGCGAGGGAAGTGCTCCTGAGGGTCGAGGGACAAAGCTGCGTATTCTATACCTACTCTTAATTTACACGGAATATAACGAATGAAAAAACGGCGTGTGTCAAAGGGCGACATTAATAAAGGAGACCCTTTATTGTGCGCCCTTCGAGACGAAGCCTCGAGGCGTCTGGCTCTGATGGTCGCCAAATATCTAGGAAATTTACTGTTCTATAATTTTGCTGAAGGTTTTCATTGGTACATTCAGTGCTATGGTTCAATTTCAATTAGGTATTAAGTTGGCACTGTTTTACCTAACTATTTAAGTAGGTTCCTAATTAATACAGACAATTTGGAAAAATTTCGAACGAAGTAGGTACATATTACAATAATTGTCTTCAAATTGAATGCTGTTATGTCCATAAAAAACTCGCAACTACTAACTATTATGACGTCATAGTCGACTTGTAGTGCAGTACGGTGCATTGCTGATAGTGCAATAACTTGCGGGATATTTTGACCCATATTGTGGACTACTCTCATATGTGTAGTTATAAACCCGGCACTGCACATTAAGGTATCGGTACACGGTGTTCGGCGCCGGCAGGTGTACCGTAATGTTGCCATAAATAACCCACGCCGAGGTAATGCAGTACGCAACCACCCCTCTCCCCTTCCTACTCTCTTTGAGTTGTTAATATTGGCTTTTGAGTTACCCCTTCGTAGAGTATATTAAGGTAGTATACGACGACCGCGTTGCTCTATGATATTAATAATGATATTAAGTAACCAAGCGCCGGCTTTTGACTGCATTGTCCGTTCTATTATTTGATCTCTAAATCGAAAAATATGCTCCGGTATGCTTCAAACTTTACTTAGTTTTACACTATATGCTATTCTGATATTCATTTTAAGCCGACCAAGAATGACAGCGCTTTGTTTAAAGCACAAATATCCACGCAGATGTCATTAATAAACTTTCTTCAGCGCTTTAATCGCATCGTAAGTCAACTTGAACTTTGCACGGAACACAAATAGAGAAAACCAAAAACGCACAAAAGTTCATTAGCGTATCGCAGATGATGGCTGTGTTTGCTCTCCCAGCTATGATGTCACTTTTTACTTCGAAACTTTGCTTTTATACCCGTTAAAAGTTGTTTATGATTTAAGGAACAAGTTAATGAATAAAGTTTAAATCTTTAATAAATTCACCTCTCAGCGCATCGGTGTCGGTAAACGCTTAATAATTCACTAAAAGGACGCAGCGCTAGAGTGGATGTTGCAAACAACTTTGAATGTCAGTGAATGGCGTCGGATGGATTGAAATGGCACCAACTGTTACCACTACAGCTGCAGGACCGACACTTCCACAACTGCAATTACATTTGCCGCCACTTGTGCTGGTTTATGAGACCACCACTTCATTCAAGTTTGACAACAAACAACTCGAAATGTACTCGTAGACACAGTCAACTACTTTCAGCAGATACGATCAATTACCGATTTTATTGACGTAACATCACATTTGTAGAATTACTGTACTATTGCTACTTTAACATTAAATATGTCCCATGTGTCCTTAACGGTTTACGGGTTTGGTCCACTCTTGGTTTACCATTCACTGACACGTGTGGCGGCATACCGGCCGGGGGCAACCCGGAATGGCCGGACCCTAAAAAACGAGAATATCAGATAACATAAAGTACAATAGCAAGTTTTACAAAATTAATTACAAATCTGATATTATAACACAGGCACAAAATCGACATCACAGCCTGTCTGCGCCATTTCTTTTGATATTGTACAATAAATGGTCGTAATGTGAGACTTGTGAAGGCGCGCTGGCGGTCGGTGCCTACCCCTGTGCCCCTGTGGGCTAATGATAGTGCTCACGGACGTCGTTATATTATCTATTATTAAGATCTATACTGCTCGTATTGTTGACTACCAACATAACAATAGTAAAAGTCTTTTCATCGTTCGACCTTAGATTATATAGATATTTCCTGCAGACCTGTTTGTCGGACCAACCTCCTTGAGGGTGCTCCCGTGTCACATGCTGTAATGCTCTTGAAAAAAATAGCAGACCAAATTGATATATTTTCGTGAAATATGGCAGAATTTACAAGCGTTGCCTACAATGTGTGCGAAAGATGTTTACAGTAAGGTAAGCAATATCCTAGGTAGGTACTGTTTGCTGTAGATTTTTTGTTAAGTGGAAGTTTGTCTTAAGGTTCTTTTATTTTGTAAATTATTTGTAAGTGTATACTGAATATTAGTAGGTTTAAGATTTTTTTTTTCGTTTTTTGTTTTAGAGTCGTAAGTACTCTAAAACAAAAAACGAAAAAAAAAATTACTTTCATATTACTGTACTATATACTATACTATATACTATAATTATAAAGAATAGATTTATCTACGATTTCCCTATAGCATTAAATTGGCAAATGCTGTAATAATGTTATAGTTGATTAACATAAATAAATAAATAATAAAAAATATAGCAACTGTTTGGAGCTGATCGGTAATGTCACTTTTTGATAGTTAACACTGAGGAATAAATACACGAAACCGTTTTAATCTCCGTATTCTACCACTATCCAGTCTAGGCGGTCTACTGAGAAGTTTTTACTGTTAGTTTATTCAATATAATTAGATGTACAATTTTATTGTTCACAGTACAAAGGTAACTTAACATACATTTATTAGTTATATTAGTTCACAATAGTGGCACAGTGTTCAGTATTGTGGCGCTATACGAGTACAAGTGTGCGGAAGGCGAGTGAGCATACCTTTGATGAGGTGCGCGGCGAGCACGACGGCGGCGGTGACCACGTGCAGGCGCCACGTGCACGCGCACATGATGCGCGCGACCACTCGTCCTGGAACAACAGTCACATCATGTTAGTACCGGTTAGTAGCATCGGCTGATAGGTGACGAGGACGAAGATGGCTATACATAACCCCGACTCGCACTGCAGATCAGGTACCTACTTGTTCTTACACTGTTAGCGGATTGAAGGGTTAAGTTAAACTTACTTCTTAATAGCGCCTCTGGATATTAATAATTTAAAAGCCGCTTACAACAGAACAAAGTTTGAGTTTCAAACAGCTACGTCTTTATTATAATTTATTGCATTAATTTAGTAAAAGCAGCTGATACAAGTTCACGTCATCTGCTCTAATTAGAGTCTTCGCTATGTTTAGTATGACATAATATTGTATTTGTTTGTAAGTGTGGTGTATGTTATAAGAGAATCTGTTGTGTGGAATGTAAAGAACTCATCTAGTTATATCTGAATACTTTAGCAGCATGAGGCTCAAACTGAATATCTACATGACTTTTGTTTACTATTCGATATTAGAGCTATTTCCCTATATAAATTAAGTAACTCACAGTAACATTCAAAGTATAAAACACAACGTATCAAGCAAGATGCTGCAACTAATACACCATGCGTGAAGTTATACTTTAAGTTAGATAATTTGAATGTGCCTAAATATTTAATAAATGCACTACAACCTATTGTAAAAGCATAAACAGTAACCCTGGAAAGAATCACAGACTTTTGAAGTCTCGTACGATGGACAGCGAGATTATTTTTATGTCTAGTTTTGATATTGTTTCCGAGACTCAGTTTAGGAAAGCTATGAAAATTTTTGTGAACATATTACTAGGTTCTCAAAAATTTATTGGGATGCAACAGTTAGAATGTCTATCTCTTTGAATTTATCACGCAATGATATAGTTGGCCCTAATTTATAGCTCTTACGGCTCGCTTTTGTAAAGAAAATGGTACTTATGTCCGCGGCATTACCCCATCGTTTTTTTTGTTCTTTTTTTTAAATCCACGGCCCTTAGGACATTCATTGCCGAGTCCATTGCCGAGCGCCTCCAGTAGACACTGAAAGAATTCCCAGTGACGCCCGGCGGACTGGTCGGGTGCTACCCCACATCTTTGGGATCGGGTTTTATCCCGCGTCGGTGAGTGAAGGCGTGCGTGGGGTGAAGCCCCACAGCCCGCAGCCCTTCTAGCCTTCTTCTGTAAGGAAGGTGGGTTGCTAATCCATCGTGGATGGCCCCGATCATGGAGGACGATGGTCCTGGGCGGCCTACCGGCTGCCTCCTTCACGAGCATTTCCTGCTCGCAGAAGGAAACGGTCATGTTCCACTGGCTCTCGCTAAAGATCATGGCTCGTAGCATGGTCTCCAGCGAGAGGGTATCTAAGCTCAGGCCCACAACGAGGTCCCGGCGCTGACTCCCCCACGCTGAGCATTCCACTAACATGTGGAATGTCGTGTCTTCGCCGGAAGCCTCACAGTGTTGACGTGCGGGTGTGACCTCACGATGCATGCGAAACAGATACTCACCGGAGTTTCCGAGGTCACCGTGCCGCCTCTGCAGCCACTTCTCCATGATCGGTCTCACCGCCGCGATGGTGGTGGTTCCCCACTTAGGTTGCTCTAGCCGCACCTTGCATGTCTCCATGAGATCCTGGCGGAGTTGGGACCGTTGAGCCTCGATTTCCCAAGACGCAGTTCTGTGGTCCCGCTCCAGCGCCTCCTTGTGCCATTGGAACAATAACGCAAGGGCTCTTGCTTCCAGGTCCCATGGAGAGGTCGCGGCTAGAAGACATGCAGTCTCTGCAGGAGTCTATGCAGGAGATCGTGCGGTATCCTCTAGTTGTCTTGACGGCCAAGGTCCTCAACAATCTGTGTAGTATAGAAGCGTTGTTGGCCGTTATATGCATATCACAATGAAATGTCAAACTCTCAGTGTTCAACTCAATACTGGCTATTTCAATAACTTGTTCAATTGAGGGGCTTGCTATGTCTTTACGTTCTTTACATTTTATATTTTTATTAAAATAATTAATGAGCCTCCACGAATACATTTTACCCTACAGAATGAGCTGGCAACACTGTGATTTTTAAAGTTGAGAATGACTTCATATTTCAGCCAATGTTCAGTTCACAAAACATATCGACATTATTCAGATTCATATACAATTCCTATTCTTTACCATTTTTGAGACCAAAAACTTTATGATGCACCAGGTGTAAACTGTTTTTTTTTAATATAATTACTGAGTCTAGGTGTATGAGTGGCCGCCTCAGGTCTAACTAACTGGCCAGTCAAAGAGGCACAAGAACTAAGGCCTGAGTCTACGTTACAATCACTCAAATTATTATGATCATAAATAATATGCTGTCTAAGATGACTGGATATATTCTGTTTGTAAACAGAATTAAAACCAAAAACATTAAATATGTTATTGTATTGTGAAACTAAATTTATTTGCAGGTTAATCTTTTATCTAAGTTTATTTTCGACGTCTTGCACACCTTTTAAATATGTTTAAGGAAACATTACCATTTGACTACAGTAAAAGTCTTGGGTTTAAATCCCTTAATCGAATGTGTTCTCGTATTAAAAAAGTGATTTGCAGTATTCTAAACACTCTTGTTTATATACTACTAGTGGTCGCCTGCGACTTCGTCCGCGTAATAATTTGGATTTTTTCCCGTTCCCGTCGCGCCGCGTCATATTTTGAACAATTCACACAATATCTTTATAAATTGTAGCCTATGTGTTATTCTGATGTATAAGCTATATTATTGTAAAGTTTCATTAAAATCCATTCAGTAGTTTTTACGTGAAAGAGTAACAAACATCCATCCATCTATACATACTTATATACTTACATACTTACACACTTACACACTCACAAACTTTCGCGTTTATAATATTAGTAGGATTGATATAATGT
Organism: Nudaria mundana; assembly: GCA_963556515.1. NCBI lineage: Eukaryota > Metazoa > Arthropoda > Insecta > Lepidoptera > Erebidae > Nudaria > Nudaria mundana. Next base: position 185,108 of record OY748300.1, read on the forward strand.
AAAATACTCTGAGAATGCACGATAAAAAATTTAATCAATTTCTTGAAAGTGTTGCGTGTGAAATACAGTTTTAAAAAATCCTCTTAAGCGCTCCGCCGCACTGATCTTCAAAAAGTTGAGTGATTGTATGAATATAAAATAGAAAAGTCTGAGTGGTTAGTTTGAAGTTATAGGTTTATTCAAAAAAGTGTCGTTGACCCCCATTGTTACATGGCAGTCTCCGATAATAAACAAACCATAACGTGTACAACATAGGTATAGATTTAACAGAAAGAGAAGACCTCTGTATGTTTTCTAAAATAAAATTAAAAAGATGAGTTGGCTTCAACGAGATGTTTCGAAGGGTTTGAGGGATTTTAGGGAGCTTTAGAGTACACGTTAAGTAATGTTGAAGTTGACTAAGTGTGTAGCAGCTCAATAGTTAAGTAAGTATAGTAAAACTGTTAAGCCGACCTAAAGATACACCTCGCTAGTTAGACCTCGCTTTAATAACTGTATGATTATAAAGTAGGTACTTGTACAAAGATTATAAAGTTCAAACCGAGTTCTGGGAGGCCTCGTGTTGTACATAACTATATTATACCCACGACGCCTTCTTAATTAGATGATGCGAAGATTGCTTTGACCTCCCAATATATAATTATGAAACATGTTCAACACCAATGACGTCATGTGGAATTGAAGTTACTTCAGAATCTTATGAAGGCAGGCAGATATTCGAGTTCAATGTCTCGATATCACGTGTCAGTATTTTCTCAGTATTATTATATTATGTGATCCGGTAAGGCAGTGGTAATGTTCTTCAACCATATTCTTCTATCTTATCTTCTTGTATCTTCTTCTTCTTTGTCTCGCCAAAACTTTGGAACAGATGAATGATGAACTTGGGGCTAATTTTGGTCTTGAGGACGTGGAGATCTTGAGACGTAAAATGAATTGACGTTCGTATTTTGCTAATTACTTGTCCAAACTCAGGACTACAGTAACGAAATTTGGACATTCTCACACAACGTCATCTAGCTCAAATTAAACTAATATTAGCTTGTGCTATGTTACTAATCGTTTCAATACCTCCCAACAACCACTTCAACACAATGTGATCACAAACATAGATGTCTTGGGCTATTGGTGTCTTAGTCAGTTGGTAGAACGTTCCTCCTGGAAAGGGATCAGTCGAACCCAAGACTATAGTTTTTGTGATTCCTATTGTAAAATTATATGAAACAATGTATTGTTTTGATATTACACACTGTATAAGTACCATCGTTTAAAAAAAAATTGGACTCAGTTTCCATAACAGAACCAACTGGGAGTATTATTTTGAAAAAACAAACACATTTTTTTATAAAATTCTTAAAATTGATGTAGTTTTTTTTAATTCCGCGGTTCGAGACCGCTCCATCCTACGTCTATTATCGAGTGCCTCTAGATAGCACTAAGAAGATTTTTTAAGGTAGTCAGCTACCACGAGTACTCATTTGATGTGAAACTATATTAATTTTAAGATTTTTGTAAAAAAAAGTGTTTGTTAAAGCAATTCTTCCAAATTGAGTCCAAAATATTTTTTTTATAAACGGTGGTAGTTTCACAGTGTATAAGTTACTGTGAGTTATTGCGACGAGGGCGACGGTGACGTCAGAAATAGACATAAGGGGGGCCGTGGGCACCAGCTAGTTAACAATGTTCTCTGCAATTTTATTGTATTTTTTAAGAATGTTGGTGTAATTAAATTGGTCTATAACCGATACCAATAACCTCTGTTCTATGACCGATACCAATAACCAAGTAATTGACTCTCATTTGGCACGTGTAGCTATTTTTTCTCAATTAACTAAGTCATAAACTACTCGAACTGTAGTCGCTTTAATAAATATCTCATTTTAACATTTTACTAGTACGAATGAACTGAATTGTTTCACAATTTCGGATTATGTATTGTATTTCTATAATCAGCGCTCAGCAAACATTTCGAATCAAATGGAGGTGTTAACTCCCGTGCGTGGGCGGCAGGAGTCAGGACTCCGCACCTCTCAAGGCTCAAGGCCCCGACGCGACGTCACTCGCCGGAGTCCTGCGGTACCTAATCACTCGTGTGGTACGCTAATTGCGTGATCAAAGACGTTTTACATTTAATTTATAAACACGATTACTTAATTAGGACGTAAACGTGCTGTTTTAACACGAACGTTTCGAGACTGAGCGGCCGTGATGTAAAGTCATGTGATAGAGGTTTTGGTTAAGCTTAAAGGTCCTATTCCATGCATGAAAGTTTGACAGCAGATATACAAGTTATATTTTGAACTCTAGAAGAGGGCTATACGTGCAATTTATAAATTGAATGCTTGAGCGTCTCTTAGAAAAAAAATAAAGGAATTGAGATTTTAACAGTTGCATATCAATACATATTTGAGAATATCATGTTTAGACGGAGCATTCACTTATACCTTAAGAACAGTGACGTGCATACAGTAAATACTAGAAATAAGCATAAATTAATTAATTGGAACGGCTCATCCACTCCATAAAGTTCACGACTTCTTTGCAGAACTTGGTGTACCTACGCATATTCAATAAAATCCCTGTAGATAATATGAACCTTCCATTGCATAATTTCAAAAAGGAAATTAAAGCACATCTCTTGAAAAGGCATTATTACTCGATTACTGATTATTTTGTTGATAAAGAGAAATGTAAATGAGTTGCTTGCTCCTTGCTCCTCACTTAAACTATTTAAACGCGACTCTATAACGTCACTTGTTTAATGTACTTGCTTTTTAATTATTTTTTGCTTTGACAACTATGTATAAATGTTAGCTCGTTATGTACTATTGTAATTTCATACTATCAGAAAAGAGTGGCTGTGAGTTTAATTGCCAGGTTATTTCTCTTAGGCTATACCTATTGTTCTGCGAATCTGGCAGTAAATGTAAGTTTAGAAGCAATTTAGGATTTATTTGTAACCTTTATAACTGACTAACTTTCTAAAGTGTGACCCGCGTTTTATCCCGCGTCGTTAGGGTTGGGTTTTATCCCGCATCGGTGAGTGAATCTGGTTGCGACGCTATCGACCCTTCTACCCCGCCGATCGATCATGGCGTTCGATGGTCCTGGGCATAAATGAGTCTGCGGCGCCCTGGCCGCTAACTGCGGAACTCAGCGGGAAGGGCACCTCCCACACCCTCCCAATAGCCTCCTTTGCAAGCATAACTTGCTCGAAGAAGGACACGGCAACGTTCCACCTTATCTTGCTGGACACTATGCTTCAAGCCATGGTCTCCAGTGAGTTGGTGGATCGCGGCCGTGTCGACGAGGCCCCGGCGCAGACTCGCCCACGCTGAGCACTCCACCAACGTGTGGAGTGCAGTGTCGTCGTCGGAAACCTCGAAGTGTTGATACCGGGGTATGACCTCACGATGGAGGCGAAACAGATAGCTACCGAAGCATCCATGCCTGGTAACGATCTGCGTCGCACGATACGTGAGATCACCATGCCGCCTCTGCAGCCACTCGTACATGATCGGTCTCACCGTCGCGATACCTTGTACTTGTACCACTTGAATAAACAATTTTTTTTCATTTTCATTTTGATTATTTGTATGGGAACAGGCATGGTAAATAAGATGCGGTCGTAGTATCTCGTATCATATTAGCCTCTGTTGGCCTCGGGCGTAATTCAATGAAATAGATCAGTGCATTCAAAATGTATATACGCGACGACACGTGTCGCAGCGATCGTAACACAATTATGTCAACCTCTGCTCGAGTCTCACAGAGGCTCTTCATAAAGAAAATAAAATAAGAGCATAAGCTCATGACACGGCGTCATGCTAATGGCATTATTTTAAAATATATTATTTTGTGGCTAACCTCATAAATAGTTAATGTCAATGAGGGTCGAGCTGAGGCATCTCGGTTGGGTATAAATTGTTGGAATAATTAGCTAAATAGCCTCATTAACTTAGTTAAATGATCTACACCAACCCGCAATAGTAGGTCACTGGTCTCCAATGATGACGTCCCTCAGCCTGACCCTGGACTTAAACGAATTCCGGCCATCCACACACTGTCTTTGCACATTAGCAGTCTCCAACCAAGAGAATTGAAATACTGAAGTCTATGACAATAATGGCCAAAAGTTTCCTTGATGAATGTACCCACAAGTTTCTCAGTAGAACCAAACTCGTCTCAATTGTTCAATGAACAAAGGTTTACAGGAATTAGGCAAAATTTACTCACTCGTAATCAATTATCTCGAGAACGGAGATAATCTGAATACCTTTGACGTCGCATTACCCGGAACAATGGCTCAAGATAAAACAGAACTCAGCGCTAGAGGACGGCTCGGGTCCGCGTCACTGACAATACGCCTCCTCCCCCTATACATACTCGTACCTTTGCTATTGTCAAACCACTTGAGGAGGAGACATTTTGTTATCTACAGTTAATTCCACACCTGGTAATTATATAAATCAATAGAAGCACTTAAAACACAATAAATGCTGCGGATGTAGGTAAGAAGTCAAGATTAGTAACTATTTAACATTTCTTGACGGGCGGCGACTAAACATAATTAATGAGAATTTGTGACGTGATTAAATATTCTTGCTTTCTTAAAAAAAGCTGTTAGTTATATTTACACGTGAGTAATGTGAGACTGTTAACACGTATTCCGTATTCGTGACACAATTTAAAACTCAATGTTATGTGAGAGAGGGTCAGCAGAGGTCGCGGTGCTGCTGCCGGCCGAGTGCCGCGACGAGACGCGCTCGTTAACAATTTCATCCGATACAACTGCAGCGGAAATTGCAACATTTCATTCAGCATTTAACTATTTATTTACAGTTGCAATTACGCAGATATTTAATTACAGAGTTGTTACAACTTAGGCACTCGATACGTTATTTAGTAGTAAAGGTAGCTTTTTATTAAAAAGTAAGCATATGAAAAAAAAACATAGCTGTACTGAATACAAATTGAACGACACAAAAGTTGAAAGGAAACTACCTAAATCACAAAAAAATTATTAGCAGTTATGTTGTCCTCCTTGACGTATCCGTCAACAGCGACACCCTGTCAATCATTTCTGGCATGTGCACGAATGTGGCTTGTGAACCCCAACTTGTTCACGAATACGCGATCACAAGAAGGAAAGTATAACCGTCTGCCGGAATCGTACGTATAATTGTAGGAAGGCTTAGGACGCGTCTTTTGGAGCTGGCGTTTGGCATCGAGTTGTTCAAACCCCTCAACACCTGTCTTCACAGCCTTACGCCGTCCAGTCTTTGCATCGCAACCCTTTCCCACGAACCCCACGGTATGCAGCAGGAAGCAAGGTGGTGGTTTAAAACGTCCTAGTGCTGCCCCCCAGGCCTGCGTTTTCCACAACAAGGCTCAGAGTAGACAAGCGTTTTGGGCAGTCTATTGGAGTCCAAAAGCACAATATGTCCACACCAATGCAGCCGACCCTTTATGAGGAGGCTCGCTATTCCAATCACTTTGTTTTACGACATAGTGTGATGCTTTAAAAGTGTAAGCTGTAACAGATATTGTCTTGATAACGTCGAGTTAACAACACAACTCTAGTGCCATTTAACCGACCTCACATAAATAACGTGTACGGTTGGTGGTAATGGCCGCCGCTACTGTTATCGTAAAAATTAACATTTAGTCAATTCCAGAGAGCGGCGGCGTGGCTGGCTGTTATAACGCACATGTAATCAAATTGATGCAATGTTAATATTATCTTTATTATGCTTTTATGCACGTAAATGGAGATTTCACAATGAAATTTTATACATTTCCATTTAAATGCTAATTGAAGTGCAACACCGAGAGCGCTGAATACTTGTTGATATTAAAGAATGTGTTTTTGTAAACACATTCATGTTTGTGAAATAAGCACGAAGTTGATTTTTTTTGCCTCCCCAACGCTGAGTTGGTTCTCTGCTGACGTTAGTGTAAGGCAGGGATCAGACGGTTGTCGTTGTCACTAACGCAAGACAAATGAAAAAATTGTGTATTTTATTTTTTATTTAATTTAATTAGGGACGACAAACAGTAGCGATATAATATAGAACAATAATTTAAAATTAACATTAAGTATCTAAGAGTATGCTATATCGCAACCCACTGCATTATTCGCAGATAAATACAATAGATTAGCAGAGGGTGCCACTAGCTAGACGAATATTATTAATTTAGCGAAAACAGAAAATTAATAAAAAATAAAATAATTACTATGCAATCATAATCATAGATTATTAAAATATTTATTACAGTTACCATTACATAATTAAAAGTTGGATATATATTAGTTAAGTATTAGATAAATCTATACTTATAATAAATCTGTAGAAGTGAAAATTCTGTACATTGAAAATATCAAAAAAATAAATGGCAGGAGGTGTTACTAGACCGACACCGAACCCAAAAATGTGATTATAATTTTTTTTGTCTGTCTGTCTGTCTGTCTGTCTGTTCAGGCATCACGCAAAAACTACCGGTTCGATTACGATGAAACTTGGTATAATTATTCTTTAATATCCTGGGCACCACACTGGGTACTTTTTATTCCGGAAAAGTATGTACAATAAAAAACAAACTTAATTTTGCGGTTCGATCCCTAGACCCGATAACTACACCAACCGCAAATAATAAGTTTGTCGTAGGGTTTTTTCTTTTTTTTTATACTGGGTTCGCCAAATTGACGCCGCCCGCCCGGTGGTAAGTCGTGACGACGTCTAGCGATTGTGGGCCACTCCCACAGCACACATTACTGTAGAGAGTGGCCCTCAACTTGACGGCCTACTGATGTGCCTCTTCACGCTCCGCTTAAAGAACCCAGGGTTATATATGGGAGGAAACACGTGCACAGGCCCTGGAACGCCCTGTTCCAGGCCACTATTGTTCGGTAGAGAAACGAACGTTTAAAACGTTGGGTTCTCGCGAACATGCTATCCACTATGTGGGAGTGGCATCTCTGCCCGGCACGCGTTGTTCGGGATCGGAAGGAAGAGGGTGGGATCAGATTGAAGAGCTCTTCAGAACAGGTTACGTCACCCGCAGTGGAGTTCACTAAGGGGCGCTGCACACGGCTAAGATATTTTTATACTATAATATTTTAACTTAAGATACAATATCGCTCGCCATACAATTTAATGGACTATCACACACGACGAAGATCATCTTTCACCGAGCCTTTTCCCAACGCAGTTGGGGTCGGCTTTCCAGTCTAACTGCGATTCGCCTAAACTTCGATATTTTCCGTAAAACGACTGCCATCTGACCTCCACATCACATAGGCGATAACGAAGTTCTGTAGTTAGCCCGGTTGGATTTTTGATTTAGGGCTCCAACTACCCCTAACGACTGCCATAGATGATCGTATGATAACCGGGACCGACGGCATAACGTGCTCTCCGAGGCACGGAGAGGTCTCAGTGTCTTAAGGATGGATGACCATCCTAAGACCGGCCTGACTCGATGTTGCTTAACCTTTGCAATGTGTTAACATTGTCGGTTACCACTAGACCACGAGCCCCTCTAGATAATAAATAATATTTCATATTTTCGTATCTTAAGATGAATTTTTATGGTATAATAGAGAATACGAGTATTATAGTAGATATAATAGAGAAACTGTTGTAGGAGGGCTTTATGAACGCAATAAAACCCAAAACAATGGTTTTTAGAACTTTTCTCTGTTTCTCTGAATGTTTGGACACGCTAATCTCAGAAACGGCGTAACCGATTTGAATTTTTGATTTGAATTTGCGGTTTGGTTTTCATTCGCTTCATAAATAAAAATGTTATGTAGATCTAAAGTAACACGCAGGCGGAGCTGCGGGCAACAGCTAGTTATATAATAATGTGCTGAATTAAACTTTAATAAATTAAATTAAATTATATTTCATTATGCTGTAGTGGAATCACAAGTTACTACATTGCTTTTTAAATATAGGTAAATTACAATGCAATAGCAGTAAGATAACTTAATTTTTACAATTACATAAATTAAGCCAATGAAAGAATTATGTATCAATATGTATAAAATTATCATTGTAGAACTCCAACATTCGATAAATGGGCTACGCAGGCCAGAGTTGGTACGAGTAAGACATAACCTAACAGCAAACAGGGATATTGTACGAACTAAGCGCACATTTACAGTGCGAGGCACCAATAACATAACTTGTTAGTAAGGTCTAAACTCTAAAGCACCAAAAGGACTGTGTAGTATGTAAGAAAAGAACAAAAAAATAAGATTCTCATACAATGTACTAACAGAATAATTGACGAGGTGTTGTGATTTACCTTCACGACTTGTAATCCAAAGTAACGTTTCTGTAAGGCGACTGTACCAAAGTGATATCGCAGATGTGTGCAAATAAAACGTAGCTATACGCCCTCTACACGTGACACCTCTCTGCCACTTATATATTCGGAAAACGATGTGTTTTATTCCTAACTTGGATACAATTTCCACAAAATAGAAACATGGCGACATCTAAGAGAAATATCGTCTTGTCTCATTGCTGAGTCGAGGAGCGCGCGCTCGTGACTCGGTGGAAGTAAGGAGCTCCACGCAAATGTTTCTCAGCACAACGACGATATTACACAGGTAGTAGGTAGGCAGTAAATGTGACTTATTTTTACGACATACAATTTATTGTTACTTGTGATCCTCGAAGATGAATTGGCGGTATTTATTTAGACGTTCTCTTCAATTTATGGTTAATGTTTCTATGTCAAGACGTTTATAAATAAATGTTTTAAATAGTTCACTTCAAGGCATTCTTAAAAGAGCAAAGGTTGTATCCCAAAAGTTCCACAGTTACTTCATAATTGAACCGAGAGCGTCCACGGACTATAGCAAAATCATAACACACACACATAGTATAAAACAAAGTTGTCCGTTCCGTATGTAGTATGTATGCTTAGATCTTTAAAACTACGTTGCAGTTACGGAATGGTTCTCGAAGAGGGTTTTTGTATATAATTTGTCAAGCACGTGAAGCCGCGGGCGTCCGCTAGTAAACAATAAAGGTAAATAGCTCATTCGAAAAATGTGGCTTCGTAACCATATAGCAGGTATCTCGCTAAGTATGTCTTCAGTACCCGGTTGTCTGTATCACGTAGAGATAACTTTCCAGTGGACGTGACCTACCAGCAGCAGCTGTACCCCCCTTGACAGGGGAGGAGAGTGGAGGGGTTCTGATACTACTTTTATAAACGGCGTAACAAACGGAATCAATGTTCTTGATTTGTTTTTTTTAATTCCTGTGGAATTAAAAACGGCGGGACGGGATCCCGCCGTCCTCAGGCCCCGATCATGGAGGTCGATGGTCTTGGGCGTAGATGAGTCTGCGGCGCCCTCGCCGCTGACTTCGGAACTCGGCGGGGAGGGTACGCTCCCTCTCCCTCTCGGCCGCCTCCTTTGCGAGCATGACTTGCTCGCAGAAGGACACGGCCGCGTTCCTCCTATTCCCGCTGGAGACCATGGCTTGAAGCATGGTCTCCAGTGTGAGTGTATCCACGCCCAGACCCACTGCGAGGTCCCGGCGCTGACTCGCCCACGCTGAGCACTCCACCAACGTGTGGAGTGCGGTGTCGTCGTCGGAAACCTCGCAGTGTTGACACCGGGGTGTGACCTCACGATGGATGCGAAACAGATAGCTACCGAAGCATCCATGCCCGGTAACGATTTGCGTCGCACGATACGTGAGGTCACCATGCTGCCTCTGCAGCCAATGGTCCATGATCGATCTCACCGCCGCGATGATGGTGGTACCCCACTTGGGTTGCTCAAGTCGCACCCTCCATGACTCCATGAGATTCTGGCGGAGTTGGGACCGCTGGTCCTCGATTTCTTGAGCAGGCCTGTGGTCCCGCCTCTCCGGAGAGCCACCCCGGAGATCGTGTGGTACCCCCGTATGGTTTTGACGGCCAAGGTTCGCAGTTGTCTGTTAAACAGAGTCACGTTCACCTTGACCGCCAACCTATCCGCCCATACGGGAGCCCCGTATAGGGCCATACTCCGCACGATCCCGAGGTACAGTCTCCTGCAGAAAGCGTTGGGTCCCGTTAGGCATCAGTCGCGAAAGCGCGATCGATGCCTGCGTCACCTTGGGGACTCTAATTGACATCCATCCGACATCCATGCGACACTAATTGATTGATATGGGCGTCAGACATTAATTAACATTCATAACAGCATCCCGAATCAACTGGCCGAGCAGTAGCGGCACCCCCACCGCTCTCAGTGGACGGATGAGACTTTGGCCTCGAGTCAGCGCAGGTTGTGCTGCCGAACCCGGTGATCCGCAGTCTTGCCCTCCGCCTCGCATCTAAAGCAGCGAGGCGGAGCGTTACAGGCACTTGCCTTGTGACCGGGCCGGCTGCAGCGGAAGCACCGATTGCCCACGGTGACTTCCGCTGTGCACTGCACTCCAACGTGCCCCACCACCATGCACCGGAAACACCTGGTTTCCGGGCACGAAGAAGTTGCACCTGCGCCTTTAGGAAGCCCTCTACGAGGAGGCTTCGTCCGTCCGCCACTTTCAGTGCTACCGCGACGGGGCACAGGACGACTGTCATCCCATGACCAGTGGAGCCGAAGGAGATATCTCCAGCTTTCACCTGGTCATGGCCGCCCGCCTCCACGACGGCGGAGATTACTTCCTTCGTCGTGGCCGCGTCATCCAGACCCATGATGTGCAATGCGGCGCATTTGGTGGGTCTGGTGACGCGGACGGCTTCTGCGTACATGGCATCCCTAAGCTGACCTGCGAGGGCGTCAGCTTTAGGGCCGCTGGAGGCGCCGTAGATCTCGAGGAGGCGAGCACCGGTGCGAGTGTTTTTGCACCGGAGCCCTCCCTGAATATCGAGGGTCGACAGGTTCACTGAGGCTTTAACCGGGCGCCGTGGTGGGCGCGGTCCTAGGCGCCGTCTTCGGCACTGGTCCAGCTGTCGGAGGAGGAAGCGGCATGGGACCTGGAGACCTGGAGGCGCCTTGACCACCTTGGTCAACTCAGCGACCTCCCGACGCAGGTCTTCCGTCTCCTTTCGGGAGCCAGTGAGCTCCTCCTCCAGGCTCGCTTTGCGGAGCTTCGCCTCCTCCTTAGTGATGCTCCGCGCGAGGAGCTTGTCAAGGGAGGATTGGGCTTCATCCACCAGTGAAGCCACTATGTTCTTCCTCCCCGACATATTTTTGTTAATAATTTTTGTTTCCCCGCATGGCCGCGTTTATGCGGGAGAGGAAACTCATAATCTCCCGCGCGGGCGGCACACCGATATCCCTGCGACTGCGCAGGGACGGTACAGAGGACGGGGGTGGAGTTGGCGGGCGCATTCTGAAGGCGTCGAGACGCGTGCGCACCGTCTTCACCGGCACCTCCTCCTCCGAATCGCTGGAGGAGGGACCACCACCCAGAGCAGCTGGTGCTCCAGTCACGCAACGGCTCCCTCTTCTCGAGGGTCCTCTTCTTCGAACAAGAAGGGCCCTTACCCTTAACGCTACTGGGAGCTGACCCACCGTTAGTCCCAGCAGCAACATTTCCTTGGGGTGTCGACGTCACGCTGCGACTAGGCGGAGCGACGCGAGCCCTCAAATCTAAAGGCACCAAAGTTCGTGATGGTAGCAGTAGGTCGTCGGCTGACACTGCCCAGAAAAGGGCAGTGTCAATACCGGGGGTATCGTCGGGTTTTTGCATAGTAAGCAGTTTCACAATAATAATAGGCCAAGCGCAAGTACAGACCAGGACGTTCAGTCACCCAACTTGCTACTCCGTTACGGTGGTCAAGTTGGTTCCAGAACGGAAGGAGAGGATGTAGTCACTGATCACTTGGGGCCCCACTCCTCTTATTTTGATTTAACAAGTTACATTGTAGTTCCCAATCTAACAACGATTATTTTGTTTTGGGTTAAACTTGTCTACATTTGCAACCGGTGCACCTGGACCTGGTGGCGGGCGAGGTTGTAGAGAGTGTTCGTGAAAACGGGAATAGAAACACTCGTCGAATTATATCGGAACAATTAAAATGAATGATTTTGTTGAACACATTCATATTCTGTAGAGTTTTGTTGTACTCGTTTATATGTATATAAAGTTACGCCCTGCAGTAACAAGGACTTACATCTACAAAGTGCACTGTCTAATGGTAACATTGCGGTTGTTACAAATAAGCCAAGATTACTGTCGGCTAGTGTGCACCGACGATTGCGAGTATACTTGGATGTATAACATACACCCCTATAATGTAGCCAAACCTTCACTAATGTACAAGTTGAGATGTTTGCTTATACAATGAGAGGCGTGTTTCACAACCTAAAGCACAATTTTAATTCTTATGATGACCCGTCACTAGTTGGCTATTATGCACAATACAGTGTAAGTATAAAAGTATTATGAAATGTTCCACCGTATAACTACGATTTTAATAGTTTTATTAATGTAGTAGGTACAAGTTATATAAGTATATCAGTACATCGTTGGTGAAACAGAAAACAATGAAACACACGAGAAGTATGCAAGTTGTAAAGTTTATACCTAGTTGTAGGTATGAGCACGGCACAGTGCGGCGCAACACAACGCGAGCGAGATTTTACATTTTTGTGAAGAGAAATCTTGAGTTTCAAACTGAATTTGAAACTAATTTATAGTTTGAATACTTGAATGTGTTATTTCTCAGTGTTATTCGACAAGAAAACTTGTAAGTACTCGCTCTGGAAACAAGAGAATGAAACTCGGCGTTCGACATTGGTTCACTAAATCCACGAAAGGATCAAGTATCATACAATTGTATTCTACATGACGTGTAGTAATTTTGTAATTCTTAGAAGTTTTGTTGAAGTACCAATTTAGGTCTAATTTTGATGTTTTAAAAACAGATTAGATTTTTTCTCAAAGTTCTGAGGGAAGCCAGACGTTAAGTTAGCTAATGTACTTATAGTTGACTTAAAGTTCAAACATCAGATTAAGTATTGATGGACATGAACAATTCTAGCCCTGCGGCTGACCAACAGCCACACGCCATGAACAGACACACACTTCGCTCAGTTGCTGTCATCCCATTGAGGGTTGCGGAGCAATAATGTATCGTATATTTCCTTCTGGAAAGGAATCAGTCGCTGGAAAATTATATAAGGAAAAATTAGCATACTTCACTGCTTATAAAATATACTAACATACACTACACAAGAACATAATACATTTTCGTAACTTTATCAAACCGGAACATCAGAGTTGTTATAACCGAAAGTCCGACGTCACGATACATGTTACGAGGTAAATAATAGACCAACACAATAACTAACAGATATTACCTCCACAGAACGGGACCGGCTGGCGGCTGGCGGCTGTATAATAATGTTTCCTGGCGTGCTGCACAAAAACATCGCACTGACTAATCTACAAGTAACCACTACTTTGGTGGATTCCGCGAACACTTGCTATACCTAAATACAACTACAGGGATATAATATAGTGACGCACAGATACGGTATATGTATTTGTAAGTAAGGAGTACCTATTTGTGTGTATATGTGAGCACGTTGTCGTTTATCGCGTGTATATAAGTCAATCAAAGAATCAACGAAGTGGGCCCGCAACTGTTGTTATTCAAATCAGTTTGTAATTTATCGTATATCAATGGAAACTACCAACATTATGTATTACGTATATATTAGAAGCGGAGTTGTGGGACTTATTGTGTATTCCCAGTGGTCAATATACAATGGGTTTAATTAATACATATAGGATTGAGAATGTTGAGATATCGTAAACCGCGTTTCTGACTCTACTTGAAATGCATTTATTGCTTAGGGACTCTAAGAGGATGAATTTGAACTCAGTGATGTTTTTCAGGGTAGATACAGTTGTTTACTTACAAAAAAGCACAACTAAAAATGTATTCCTCCTGTTATATGGGACCAACAGTGACTGTTAAATATGGGCTTAATTAACGCCTCTGTCTGTCTACCCCTTCAGCCTTCAGCCACGAAGCTGTGTGCTCGTGTGAACCTAACTAGCAAGTTGTCCGATGACACAATTTGGACAAACACGGTAACATTCTACTACTACTACGTTGGTAATATCTTCTATGAAATATTTTAGTTAACCAAACTAAATTGGACCAACACAATATTGTACACAAATTATTCATACAGATACTATTATTGGAGGGGTGTCCCTTTGCGCTAATACTATGAGTGAAGTATGTATTGTTTCTAATCTCAGTGCTACGCTGAACGTGTGCTACGGATGGCTACGAGGGGTTACGAAGACTACGTTGTAGCACATCACAGTTGGGTCTAAAAGAAAAGTCAAAAAGCTGTGTGTCACATTATACGCTCACGTACGTGCACTCACACAAATGCAAACCTCAGCTTACGCCTCGCGAACTTTACTGCTGGTACTGTAAAATAAGCCAGTGGTTCTTCGACGCTTTAAAAATACAGTTTTTAGCGTTAAGGTCGTAAAGCGTCCCCAATAAGACCCACTGTTGTTATGTTGGTTGATGGTTGATGCAGTAAACACTGGTAGATTATAACAATTATACACTGAAACTCGAAACACAAAGATGTGTGTTGTCTATAGTAGAAATAATATTCTTTATATCGATAGATTTATTGCTTACAGAACAAATAAATAACAGATCATATTTCACTGGACGACATGGGTCGGCCATCTTGTGACGTCACTACACTTCAGCCACTCGACACCGGACGATGCCATCGGAAAGCGATTTACCTCTCTCCGAGAGACATTTTGTTCACAAGAAACGATTATAATTTTGAAATTCAAAACAGATAAATATAAAGCAGCTTATAGACATGGAGTATTATGAAAAGTAGGTTGTCTTTAGAAATTATAAAAAATGTGAGTTATTGCTTCAAAATGACCTGTTCATAGTAACGCGTAGGGCTCCGTCTATCGTCTTTTCAATAATTTTGTGGATAAATTTTTGTAGATACTTCGTCTCAGTACGATATATTTGTTTAATATTTACTAAGCGCCGAAGGACCGCAAACAGCTGATACGTATTTTAAATAGTACGTTACATAAATATCATAAATATAGTAGTACAATCGCGTACATAATCCTTAGCGCAATGCTTATTTTCCTTTTGCTGCCAATATTTTTGTTCCACATGCTCGTACAGTCCCACAAGAACAGTTGCGTATGGCGGCGTTAGAGATATGTTTGTCAGTTTGTCACGAACGTCGCATTAAGTGGATGTGACGAGGATTAGTGGCGACATGTGAACGAATCCGCGGAGGATCACGGATTTTCTTGCTACGGGAGATTGTTTTTGTATCACGTTTACTTATAAATATAGGTAGCTCATGTTTTCACATGCGAATTCTGTGTCCAGAGGATTTAGGTTTTTGTAAAATATACTATTCTTTATTCGATAATACGATCTTTATTAAATTTGACAACTGAATGTCCTTCGATAGCTTAGTGTGTAGTGTACGAGTATATGCGAGTGATATGGAAAGTTTGGGTTTGTTACAGCTTGTTACAGCTGATAACTTTGATAACTTCTTCTTCTTTCTTTTGATAACTTTTGATAACTCAATTCTTTGGATAACTCAACCAACCAACAAATAAAACTTGAGTCAGAGCTGTAGTTGCAAAAGGAAAGTTAAAACAAATGCAAGTAGTACAACGCCCCATGTGAACAATACATGCCCCTCTAATCTATATTCTATGTAAAGGACAGAAAAAAGGGACATAACTTTTCTTAACACCCAAGTTGTCAGTGACACAGGTCGGGTCCAGCGCGACCCTCCCACTATCAACACCTCCCCCCACTTCCCCGCTCGCTAACCCTCTCCCCCCCCCCCGCGGACCCGAGACACACTGGTTTTTGTTTGTACACTAAACTTCACTACACACTAACGCAGCTTCATAAAAAGGATATAAATTGAGACCCATCCCAGTTGCTCCCGCTCCTCACTAACACGCCATTACTCTTACTACGATAGTCTGTATTTCATTGATGTGTTGCTCCTGCCTATGTGTGGTCACAATCGCAACATCTTAAAACACGAATGGCCAACATTATATACCTTTTTATTCCTGTAAAGCAAGTCTCGCCGTAAAGTATATATCTAACATCCATGAAAGTTGTGTTTATGTATGTCACGTTTTCAATTTGAGTCATTTAATGAACGATATAGATGCATATTATGTAAGGATGTAGCAGCACCAGTTACCGGCAAACCACGGCGCGACGTTGGAGGCACAGACAGAGACAGAAGCAGGTGCAGGAGCAGGAGCTGGGCTGTTGTGATATACCACCGCTTCTCCGCAACATCAACGCTTCGCAAAAAATAATTGCGCCATATATCAGCGAAGACGCTATTTCATGGTTCATTACTGTAATGGACGACATTATAGTGCACGCGGCAAACGATGATAATATATATATACGACACTGGACGCGGTGATACCTCAATCTGCTGCTATAAAATAGTTTGTACAATTTGGGATACAAATAAAACAAATATTTAAGGACAGTTGTGCTTCGATAAAATATATCACATCGAAAAATTGTTACGTAATGTCTAACAATATGACTAAGAAAATTTACGAGGGCTACAATTTACGAGCACCATCCATTTACTGGCCTAAAACATGCGTCGGAATAGTTCCAGCCTCCGTAGTAGTGGACGAAGAGTTATAGCGGTCACTTTTACGGTCACAGATAGAAATAGCCCTAAAATTGTATAAGGCAATCCCACGCCACGCACGCAGAATAGTAATCGTCTACCATAACGAGCCGTATTCGTCTTGCAGCTGCCGCTACACATAACCCCAACATCGCCGCCGCCCGCTTTGTTACATTGCGCCATTTTGAGAACAATCCTACACAAACATCGACATATTTAGTTAACGGACACAGTCCCTGATCTACGCACAATGTTTTACACTAAACTTACACACAACAAGTATGGCTTATGTAAGTTCCGACGTGGGATTTCAAAGAGCCTGTCACAGCTTCTGTAATAAACAAAGGCTCAAGTTCGCATAAGCCACTCAAAGTAGGTACTGGAGGTCTGAGCTCGAGGCACGAGACCGTGAACGTCGCATCGAAACTTCTCACTACACATTCGGTAAACTTCGACAACAGAAATGGCAAAAATATTTGGTTTCATATTTTGCCGCTGTTTACATTTTATCTTCGATAGAAATATACAACTGTACAACAACACAATGCAATTACACATTACGACACATTCTTACAGGCACAGGTTAGATAACTATTCAACTGCAATCCTAATGTGATATAAATTATAAATCACACAAACGATGTCATCGGCAGGACATGAACCCGCGGCCTTTCGCGAGATCCCAAGATTAATATTGTTGAAGCAAACTTATTGCTTTAAATACCGGGTTACACATTCTTGTTTTGGAGTACGCATGTTTGCCAGCAACTGCTTTTCAGAAACATAAAAAAAAAACCTTTTATGATTTAAATTAGACCAAAATGATTCGCTTTTAACAGTTGCTAGTCGGATTTAAAAAAAAAATAGCTCTGTTTCATCATTGTTAAGGGCAAAATTTAAAAATCTAGTGTAAATTGCAATGAAAATAGTTGCTGATTATAAAAAATACACCAAGTTCGTACATTTGTCGGATATTAGCAGATGGGTTCGTTTTTTTTTCCTATTACAATTTTCAATCACACACAATTGTAAAACGACACGAGAGCAACATACCTACGCAACAAAATGTTCTGAGCAACTCGTTATTTTTCAGTGACGAGTCAATGATGAATGGGTCTATTTTCCACGAACTGGTCGAACGATCGCTTTGAAGTGTGCATTTCAATAGAGTGATTCAACGATTCCATAGGGAAAGCTGTTATACAATTAGTTTACAATTTTTTATAGCACATACTTTATGATAGTAATATTGTATTTTTAGTTATTTGAAAAGATAGTGGATGGAACAGTCCGCGTTGTATTGTTTTAGTGTCGACCACCAATTGGAACTGCGATGTTAACACGCAACCAATCCAAAGGTGTAGTTCTCTTCGCCGTTTAGTTTGTTACTTGAGTTTACGTAAACAAAAAAAATGTTTTACAACTTACTCAAAGTTATGAAATAAATACGTTTACCTTTTTAACTCATAAATATATTCTAGGAGTCAATTACCTACGTCTATCAAAGGCATACTCTAGAGTGTTAATTCTCAAAAGAATACCTTTATCGTAGATAGAAATAGGAAAATTTGATTGTTAATTTGTTTGAATTGAATAGGCTCTATAACTACTGGACCTATTTTGAAAAGTCTTTAATTATTGAGCGGAGCTCTCAACGGGTGACTCAAATTACGATTTATGTTAAATTGTGTTAAATTGTTTCTCGGCGAATACTCGGCCGATTTCGGATTTTCTTGCACTCATCAAAAGCTTACAGAATTACCCAGGTTCTTACGAAGCCAGAATTTTGAATTTCGATGAAATAAAAATAATTTAATTGATGGTAAAAATTCCCATAGCGTAATGACAAAAAATACTTTGACAGAGTTATATCGCTTTGAATCAAAACTCGCTTCGCTCAAATATATGCTGCAGCGTAGCGGTACGTTTCGCGACTGCGGCGACCTAGTTAAGTAGCTACATTAGCCCTGCTGCAAGTTATCCCGCTAACGTGCTCCGGTGGGAAGTGGGAACGACAATACTAAATCACACGGGCGATGTCGGGGTCATCAGCTAGTTTGTTTTAATCCTTATACAATTTCATTCTCCGTACATACACGAAACAGCCAATTTCAAAGTGTGTGGGCGAGGGATTTGTTGTAATGTAAACTTATATCCTCTGACACACTTCTCATCAAGTAAAAACAAACAGGGCATGCGGCGGCGGCGCTCGTGCCGAAGCGCCGGCTCTGGCTGTGTTGTTTCACACTAAAAACATAATGTAACTACGTGTGTGATTGAATCACTAAATGGACGGTGTAATAGAGTTTTTTTATTCCAACTATAAAACAATTGGCTTTATCGATTTTCTATTCCTCTAAGTTGTATTAGTCAAGTGTCAATATATATATAACAATTATTTAATTGAAATCGACGATATCGATACCTCCCACGCATTTAGTCGTAACTCTAAAAGTCAGAGTTTACAGGAGAGCCGTTTTTAGGAACATTATTGTTTTGGTTAATCTGTACAAGGTTTTAAACTACATTTTTCATTCTATATGATTAATTATTGACTTAAAAATGTTATAGCGGTCTTTTGGCGTAATAAAGAATCATATTTAAGAGAATATTGGCCAATTTAGTAACTTAAGTAACTTATACGCGTTACATAAAGGTCGTATCTCGTTCTTACGTCCATTTGCTACTAATAAAACCTACTTAGACAACGCGAATAAAGTCGTATGTTTAAAATATGACCTTATGCAACGTGCAAACAGTCAAATATGTCAAAAAGACTATGTCGTATCTAGGGTATAATAAACGAAAACCACTATAAAACCTATTCAAATCAGCTTTATTAAAACAAATTTTACACTATTTTAATCTTCTTGCATTATTTTTCTAATTAGCGTAGAGAAAAAAAACTTAAAACAAAACATACATTCACTTCTAAAATATCTACGAGTATAAAAAATATAACAGCCTTTTTCTTTTTGAAATGTCATTATTAGTTATTACTATTACTTAACTGAGATCAGAACGTTATAACCTAAGTATAGCTTTATCACTTATTAATAAAAAATGATGATGTGTCAAAAACCATAAAAAGAAATCTACGTCTTGTAACAAAATAATTGTATTACATATTAAAAAAATATAAATCTAATTCTTGGAAAAAATAAACAAAATTTTACTCCTAAGAAATTAGTTTTGGTTTACCTATTTACTAATTAACTATCAACATTATAAAAAAACATAAAAACAACATAAAATCATGTAAAAATATAATTAAAATATTACGACTGTTTATTAGCACTAATCAGATGAATCAAAACTATCCTGTTCTACAGGTCCTAAAACAGTGTCATTATGCGATAGTTCTTGATAAAAATTATGGTACTCTTGAGGTAAAATACGTCCTTGACAAAGACTTAATAAATCATTAAACTTTGCTGATGTTACAGATAAATCATTGGCGTAACATTGGTTCAAATTTTCTACATCTCATGAAATATTTTTCCTTCTTCTCGAGTAATAACTAAAACAAACCTACTTTGCCATGCGGACAATTCAATTTTTTTTGGAAATCGAAACACGCTTAATTATTTTTCCTTTACTTTCTATAGCTTCTTTTTTATCCTTAGCCTTAATTTCTCTCCCTATAGTTTTGTTTTCCATGTGCTGTTCTTGCTTTTGCTTTTCTTCTTCAGTTAATCTATTATTGTTTGTATTATATATATAGCATTCGTTACAAATATCTTTTTTCGGCTTATGAAATGAAATATTGAAGTTTTGTTTTACAATATCACGATACTGTCTTGCTGTCTTTGCTTTGTTAAATATATTTTCAGTAACACACCACTCATTATACAGACAAAAAATTTTTTGAATGTAAGATCACTATCCAGGTATAGCTTAGTAGATTTTTTGCGCACATAATGAGATTCGACTGGCTGGAACGTATTAACATGTCTTATAACTCTTTCTTTTATTTCATCATCTATGACAATAACTCTGGTTCCACCACGACGATCAGGAGAGACAGACCCACCACCAAAGCGCCATTTTTTCAACGCTGTTTGATCTGTTCTCTCCCCTACAGAAAGCGTATTTACGAACATAGTTTTACAAACAAATATCAGAGTTTGGTTCGACAATAGGTAAACAATATTAAACGGATCGTTTACGTCTAGACACAGCATTTGAAGTAGAAGGATACCTAGTGTCGGTTACTTAGGTATGATTTACAATGTAATCCCACTGTCTAGAGTGATCTCCAAGTTACCAAAAAGAAGCAAAAATGCGTTCACGTTCTTGTATATTAAATTTTAGAAAGCATTTAAGACGGCAAGTAGTTGGACATGGCACTTTTAAATGTTTTGCATCTCTACGTATTCCATTACTACTCAAATAAACTTTTCCCAAATTTTTTAAACATATTCGTTTTATATCCTTCCATTCATCACGGTGACGCTGACGTTTTCGACCAATTCTTCCTGACGGAGTATTGGTATTAGATGAACACGGAGAATCCTGACTCGAAATGGTACTATATTCTGGTATACTGACTCTACTATCACTACTAGAGGCACAAATATCGGAATTGCAAATTAATATATCTCGGAATTGAGGTGTCGAAGCAGCAACGTCATGTTCTATAAAATCAGGCATTTGGAGAGGGCATTGGTGTTATAACCAAAGAAGATTGCCTTACTGGTCGTTGTTTAATTAAAACTTCAGCACTCAGTTCCTCTTCTGTAGTTCCAACAAGAGGATTTGTCGTAAAGGATGGTAGTGGTAGAATAGCAGCTGAATTGTTACTGTCTAAACAATTAGGTATTTCATCAAGAGTGCTTGCTATAATATGACTACTACATTCAAAACTTGTGCTGCTATGCATAAAAGATTGTCCAAACATTGTCTTGTATAAATCCCATTGGGCCACAGACTCACGCGGCACCGGAGATTCTGAAAAAAAAGTAATACGTTTATAGTTGATAAAATAGGTGTATAGTATATAAAATAAAGGTAAATTTACAAGAAACACGAAAAATCTAATTTTATACATATTTATAACAATTTTTAAAGAACATATAGTTGTATCTTTGTTTTGTAACTAAGCATAAAGTCTTAAGTTTATGATACGTTCTTATACGGTTATTTATTTTTAAATTACAACATCGCATAAGGTCGTTAGTTTAAGTTACGACCTGTAGAGTATTTTTTTTGAGTAGTAAATAGTCGTAACTAACCATTGCACCCGCTAAGAAAACGGCGTATAAAGTCGTAACATAGATGTTCCGACGTTATGCGTTGAAATCGCTTAATTTTGTGTTTTACAAATAATATAATGAATACTACCAATATGACTTTACCCTTATGATAATATAACATAAATAAACACTTTATTCACATAAAATATACGACAATTCAATAAAACTTACCATTTCTATCTTGTTGATAGGTACAGTATCATTTAAAACTAAATTCAAAATATTTTTCGAACGTGCGTTATTCATTTTCACTATTGACAATATTATACTAATAAATCTAAGTCTTATTTGTAAAAAAAACATTTCAGAAAACTTGTAATATCAATATTTTCGTTTGCGGTTGCTGCATGTCATACGACGTCGGTACTGTGCTGAGGTGGGCCCGTGCGCCACCCGGGGATCGGTGCACATCGTCGCAACTCGCCGTCCGGCGTTTTGCGCGGAAAAGTTCAAATGTTAAGACTATTGACGATTGAAAAACTCGTTAATTATTGAATATTTTAAATTCTGAGTTTTTATTTTATTTAAAATGATATAATACTGTTCTAATTGTCCCATGTCCCCAAAGGTCATTTTGATAAAAAAATGAGTTCCGACTTTATGCGTTGGTGGTATCGATATTACAGCTTTACGAAGGTACCTACTTTTATCCATAATATTCATTCATGTTATTAGCACCTACTAGTAGCATCTCCTAAATAACCACTCGTTAAAAATCGATGAATCACAACATTTTATAAAACATATCCCTCCGCCGCGTCTATCTGTCTATCTGTTCGCAATAAACTTGCACCGATTTTCATGCTGCTTTGTGAAATGGATAGAGTGGTTGTCAGGGAAGGTTTTGGTATATTATATTTTGTCACGGGCACAGTCGTGGGCTTCCGCTAGCATAATATAAAATCCTAATTATTATTCAGCACGAATTTAATGAGTTCATTGTGAAACAAAAGTGATCACTCTATACATTCATAATGAGCTGCTAAAATATCACGTTCCCTCGATAAATCAACCATGGCACTCGACTCTGCAGCGAGGGAGACACACAAATATTGAATGATCAGCGTCGCGACCTGCGCGGTGTGAGGGGCCCTTATGCCTTAGGACATCAGAAGCTTTCGTTCATTCGTCACGGACTTATAACGCAAAATTATCTATTCAAGGAGCGCATTGTATTTTGACAAACAGGTTCAAGAGAAACGCTTATTTTCTCGCTAATCTACGCAATTTATGACACTCAATCATTTTAGAACTGAAAAAAATACCTTTGTTTATGCACACGAAGGACTTTAAATTAATATTTAGTTAATATTTTACTCCGAACTAGCTCCAGGTGCGGGACAATTTATATATAAAAATGTGCATGCTATCAGAATATGGCTAAGTGGGCTTGCTCTGTTAACATAACTAAGTACTTACCTAAAACTTATCTAATACCATTATTATGTACCACTCCATTTATTGCAAATAAATATTATGAATTATGAAACGTTGTTCGATATCGCAAGTGAGCGTCTGGAACCCAATTTTTGCGGAGCGCCAGAGGTAACCTAACAATCCACCCGCTGCGAGCTCAGCTAAAATTAAACTCTAAAATATTACTTAATTTAGTTTATCGTTAGTTTTGACAAAGTTGGAGAAATTTATTTTAAAGCCATTTTTATGCTAAAAGTCAAACTTTCTATTTATTACCTTTAAAATTAATGCAGATGTTTCAAGAAAGAAGGAGTCATATAAAATTCACGTGTGTTAGATTTTTGTGTGCAATGGACGGTGGGAACCCTACCCTTAGCCAACAGCATCCTTGTTTATAACTTATTAGCTAGTAAGTTATGAACAATGTAGGGACGTAACACATACACATTGTAGTAGAAACTAAACGGCTCAGTAAGAGCAAACACTATAAAGATACGCCCGACTGTAACGGGTTACGTTGTGAACTTTATTGCCCACTTTACTGATAGATATAGATAGGTACGACTTTGTTTTATCGTCACCCGCCGACCTCCTTACTGGACACACCGAACATTATAATAATAATGACCACACAATGCTGTTATCCATAACATTTGGGTACCTAGGTATAACATATTAGAACCTTTTTTGGTCTCGGGGCCCATCAGCACGCTTTGCTCTGTATATGGATGTAATATGTAACGATGTTTATTTAGTACGTCTCGTAATATAAAAAGCCAACGTCCATTTTAACAAACATACGTCAAAAATTTTGCTAAGACTACAAATACTTACGCAGTGATTATAAAAATATCGATGAATGTAATTTAATATAAAAAGCAATAGGTTTTAATATGCATCGATCCGTACAGAAACATTGCCCTAATCAAAGATCTTATATACAATGGATTTCGGATCATCGCTCAAAAGTGTCCGAACTAAAAGAGAAACAAAACGCTAAAAGAGAAACAATCGCGCGCCAGTCTTGATTTTGACAACTGAACTACAACACGTTGCACAATGCCGTACTGTATTGTAAAAACGTGTGAAAACTACGAAAAAAAGCAAATTGAAGACGATGTATCATATTTTCACTAAATAAACTTTTGTTTTATCATTTGCAATAAATATTATTTCACTTAAAATACAGTATTTCGTCAATAATAAATTAAAAGACAAGAGTAAATATTGCAATCCAGTCCGATACCGAAGTATCTATCTGTCTCTTTCGAATTCATCCCAAGCTCACTAAAAAGAAAGAGACCATTTAATTTTCCCTGAATAATGTACTAACAAAATGACCATTCAGATTTATTCGGATTACCGATAGCGATGAAACTATTTGGAACAGAGATTGTAGTGGAGACTCCTTGGCTCTTTATGATTTTTTTGTTATATGAACCAACATCTATTTCAGTTTTCCTCGGGATCCAGTACGCTGTGCACAATGGAAAAATATTATTGCCCTAGCACGGCGAGAAGAATATTTTGATCCAAAAAAATAACAATCTTGTTTGTTCGGCTCATTTTATGGACATAACAAAAAGAGGTCCGATCTTTATGAAACTTGTACAAATAATCCCTTGATTGAATACAATTTTTTCTTTTGATTGGCATGGAGGAGATAAGCCCAAAATGTTTTTAATTTTCACAGGGTATCATTGTTTTGTCATAAATATAATGACATAATTACATATGTCATTTTATTTCGTGTATGTACCTGTTATTTTTTTTATTTGGATACTCGGTAATGTATTCCCACGGGAATCGGGGCCTAGATAACTATATCTCGCGGGCGGAGTCACGGTGATCAGCTAGTAGCCAATAATTTCGAATCCCAAAAATTAACCATAAAGATAAAAATAAATTAATGACGCGCAGTTTTAGCAACTAATTCAGTCACTTGAAACACGGCTATCTTATAGTAGACGTAGCGAAATAGCGTTATGAAAATAGTAATGAAAGCGGAAGAACTTTGACACCCGCAGGAAGTTTGGCATTTATAATATTATAATTAGTTAAATTCATTAATTCCCTTTTTTTATTCATACACTACAGTTATTTATTATGAAACTGACTCGAAAAAAATACTTAAGGGTTTCGATATTAAAAATACTTTCTACGTATCTTTGTCAGTCGTTAATTAGTTTTTCAGTTTATTTCGTCTAATATAAAGAAATAATTATACTTTATAAGATTATGGAATTTATTATAGTCTTACATTAATTATTATGTAGGTACCTACATGGCATGGAATCCTTAAAAGACTAACAAAATAAACCTACTCCATTGTTTCTATGTTCACGTAGCTCAAGTAGAAGCTGCATAAGGTGAATTAGTCAGGCGAACAGATAGAAGCTACGTAATGCGATAAATTAGTGCAAACAAAGTGAACACTATTCCGTTGAATCAAGGTTTAAATTTTAATATGAAATTTGTTTTTATCTATGTATGCCTATGTATAATGTATATGTCAACTCGTGACATTATTTTCTTGGGATTTGTTCTAGATCCATCGTCCATTGTAATATAATGTCTTTGGCCCTAATACAAAAAAGTTATTGCCTATTTTGATGACATTATACTAAATTGTTCAAAATTTTGGTGTTTAGCACTTGTAAGTGTGTGTTCAATGAAGACTAAGTAGTTACTTGTTAATATATAATAATAAATCTTTAACTTTCACTTTCAGTATATCCGCTAATGGATAAAACGTAATCCACATCATCTAAAGAGCAACACCTTTGAAGGTAGCTTCAGACACTCACTCGTATATTATATTGTGCTATACCCGTAATATCGGCTCCAGTGTAAAGCCCCCCCCCGACCCCCCACAGTCGGCGAGGGGAGAGCGCTCCCGCTCTCCGCATATTGCTGAGAAAGCAATAACCGCCCCTCGAAGCGATTTCTTTTTATTCTGTGCATGTTATTCGTACCACAGATTTATTTTTTATTACAAGAATCATAGTGAAATATATTTCTTTACGTTTAATGATGTCTGAACTTCAATATAACAAGGTGTGATGAAATATAGAAAAGTCAGACTTTGCAAAAAATACGTGATTACGGATCATTAGCAAAAACTTTATTTTTTGGGGTTCTGTAGATCAAGTTTCGGAACCCTAATAGTTTCGTCAAGACTTTCCGTCCGTCTGTCCTCAAAAATATAATACCTACTTATTTAAAATCTTGTAATTACAAACTGACGTTTTTTTAATGTAACCAAATCCATCCGTAATGACATTGTATCTAGACATGAAGATGGACAGAGAGACTGAGAATCCGCAACTCGACATAAATAGCCCCTTAATAAACTGCCGCCAGGTGGCGCTCTATATCCTACCATTTATATTGGTGGTTCGTTAAATCCTCGGTATAAACTTAGCCATAAATTACCTTCACTTTCTTAATATAAAAGACATTTTTATTTAAAGCAGGAAACGTAAGTTATTCATTTCCTTTGAGTGACATTCCGAAACTAATTAGTTCGGAAGTTTCGTTGAAGCCAAAGATTAAATATTTATTCAAAGTAGTTAGTCGCTTAGTCACTGACAAATTAGGGAAAGGAACTTGAAAAACTTACTTATAATTACACAGAAACATGTAATTATAGGAATCAACCAAATTGACTACAAAGTAGTTTTAAGGGGGGGGAGGGGGGGGTTCAGTTAGCTTTCAAAATACATTATGCTTATTACTTATACTTTATACTTTATACTTATACCATACACTTAATGGTAAATATCTATACATATCTTACACATAAAATTCTCGTGTCACAGTGTTAGTTACCATACTCCTCCGAAACATTTCAGTAGATCATATTCAGTAGGTCTGAGAATAGACTACTATCTATTTTTCATAACCTTAAGTGATAAAGGCTGTCCATCGCTAACATATTTTTTTTATATTTTGGAAAAAAAATACTTTTTTAATAATGTGGCATTAAAATTAAATACAGCGCTAAATTTTCACCCACTCTTCTATCACCAACCCTTAATTTTAATAGTCCCTATTTCCCTTGGTCACGACAGTTCTTCTGAAATAAAAATGCGTTACGAAGTTCGTCAGGACTATAACTGTTGTGTAAAATATAAGGTATATGTGTAGTATGTCTGTGTATACTCGTACAGGGTTATTATAAAAGTAAGGAAGACTTTCCGTGGGCGAAATCCTGACATACTACTAAACACCTATTACGAGTATGTGTCACACTTTTTACGAAACGTTTTAGTATTACCAAAAAAGCCATTTTATGTTTTGGATAGAACCTTAAGTAGTTCTTAACTCTATGTTACAAGCACAGTACAAACATTCATTCAGGCAGTCGCGGACCACCAGAGCTATACAACTAAGAGGCGACACAATAACAAACATTTACGCAAGTTTACACACACACACACACAAAGCACATCTTTATCCCCGAAGGGTTAGACAGAGGTGTTCAAATTACATTATATCCACATTTCGCCAGACGTACGTAATAGGCGGCGAGTCCATTGCCGTTTTCAGGCACTTTGAGTATTCGTGCCAGAGTTGAATCTGCCTGTCAGCAGGTGCACCGCTTCACGCTACAATGACTTGGGATGTAGATGGGGCTCCATAGCAGCCGAGTTCACATTCTTATCTACTTGGTAACATGTCTTGGTAACTTGCCAAAATGTTCCGATTAACCGTACGATATTTAAATTACAAGGTACACAGCGCGGGCGCATGAACAAATGTAACACTGCACCGTAGCGACTCGTGAGCGACCCCCGCATGCATGTCGCTGTCGTGTCGGGCGTCGGGCGGACGCGGGCGGTGTGCCTAGCGACCGGTCGGTGCGAGCGGCCGATGCATCCGATCGAGTGATCGGTCGCCCGCAGCGGTCATTCATTTTTGCTTCCGTCATCTCTACCTACTCCAGAGAGAAAGAGGCGGGATTTTATGTGTACTGTGTAAATCAAAGGACTTCACTTAGTTTGGGACGGTAACGTGCACCATCTGGAACTCAAAGCTTGCCATCAGGACGGTGACCTCATTTTGCTATAATAAATATAAGTACGTAGATATACGTAACAAGCATTATGTAATTTTTGAATATGCTATCGTTACGTACAGAATTTGACTTTTAAATTGGTAATTATTAATTCATGACATGCGATCGGGCTCTACGTTAAAATGTCGATGTTATACGTTTATAGTATAAATTACCGAGACAAGTGCCAGCTTTATGAAACCGTAGGCAGTCTCGGTCTGCTCTTTTTTACACATTTATGTAAATTTGATGAATTTATTTCAATGTTGAAGTATCCGATGACACCAAAACCACTTACAAATGATTACATCTATTACTGGTTTTTGCACACGCGGTCCTTGTACATTATACCTCAAGTGACAGTGGAACTAGTGAGAATGTACCCATTATTGCACTAATGGAGAACTCTATTACCTCCGTTACTTTGACAATGGTTACTTTGAAATAACTTTTTCTCGATTGTAATATCAAACGTACCGTATCTTCAAGGTCCACATCGTTATGATTAGATTGCGTTAGTAACCATATTACGAAAGCAAAGTAAAATGCAACTTTCTAACAAAGTCGAAGATTTCAGTTTTCCGAAATCTGGCCAAAGGCCAAACATAAATTGCCGTATCGGTTGAAATTTGACGAGTTTCCACAAATTTTCGACTCAGCAGTTAATTTACTAGTATGTTACGAGTATAGTCAACTTCAGCAGAATTATGTCTCTGTCGGTGGTTGGCATACTTTATAGTACAAAGAACGCCAGTGTCTTCTGCTGTGACAGTGTATCTGTAATGATGAAGCTTTAGCTGTGTACTAACAAGAGTTCCCTATTCTCAAGACTAAGTGTGGAACGACTAACAGCAACTTGATATACTCGTACAATCAACCTTTGTACAAAAAGGTTAACAGCTATCAGTCATTTTAATATTACATAATTATTGTTTGACGGCTCCCCTTTGTGCGTTAAATGGAGGCTCTTTGTATGAATAGCTGAAGCAATTTTCGGAGAAAGGGCCAGTCTAAAGCTTTCTCTTTGAATACGTTCAGCGAAACCTGAAACCATACTTTAGAAGGGTGGCCTAGCCAAGAGCAGCTGTACAGAAAGATGAGCTATTAAATACCTTAACATACAGGATAGGAGAGATGCTTACTAAATAACGATTTAATGCATAATGTGGTTTGGTTTGAGCACCACCGCGGTGGTCGGAGGGCAAAGCGGAACCTTCTCACACAACGTCATCTAGCCCAACCTAAGCTATAAGCTTGTGCTATGGGATCTAGACAACTGATAAACATACTTATATACTTCTAAATACGTACATATTTTACATAGAAAACACCCAAACTCCGAAACAAACATTTGTGGATCACACAAATACTCGTATTTGATTCACCCGGGAATCAAACTCGAAACTCCGGAGTCGAAAGCCGATACACTACCGACCACGCCACCGAAGCAGTCGAAATTTCGTTGGAATGAATGGTATGGTACATAGGGATATCGCAGTCTGCTGCTATTATCGTTCTGATTGGTTATAGCAAAATACTTTAGAATTATTTGTCAAACGCAGTCAGTAAAATTGCTTACATTTATTTCTATCTATCGAGGTCTCAATATAATAATATTAAATGAAATAACTATGAAAAGAAAGTGCAGGCTCTTTCCAAGCTCCTGGAGACCCTGCAGCAGAACCCATGGGGGCGCCCGTACCTACAGGTCAGGGAGAAACTCCGACCTAGGGCGCCCCCACTGACCCAGAGTCTCCAGCCGCAGCAGCTGGAGCGGGTCATGGGCTCCCTGTTTCCGACGAGCGCGGAGGAGCACGTCCCTCCGCGCATGGCTCCGTGTCTGCCCGACGCGGATAGCACCAGCGAGGACGACGTACCCGAAGTCAGGGTGGGGGAGCTAGGTGCGGCAGTACTCCAGCTTAAACGCCGGAAAATCACTGCCCCCGGACCCGACGGCATTCCTGGCCGTGCATGGGTCCTGGCTCTCGAAGAACTCGGGCCTTGACTGATGGGGCTCTTTAGCGCATGCCTCGAAAGGGGCCAGTTTCCCAAGGTGTGGAGGACGGGGAAACTGGTCCTGATCCGTAAGGCGGGGCGGCCGGTGGACGCACCGTCCGGATACCGGCCGATCGTGTTGCTCGACGAGGTGTGTAAGCTCTTTGAGCGAATTATCGCGGAACGCCTTGTCGAGCATCTCACGAGTGTGGGGCCAGACCTGGCGGATAACCAGTTCGGTTTCCGTCGGGGACGCTCCACCGTGAGTGCGATCATGCGCGTGAAGAGCCTGACGGAGGAAGCAGTCTCGCAGGGCAAGGTGGTGGTGGCGGTGTCTCTTGACATCGCCAACGCGTTCAACACCTTGCCATGGAGCTGCGTTAGGGAGGCGCTCGTGTATCACGAAACGCCTCTCTACCTCCGTCGTATTGTCGGGGCCTATCTCTCGGAGAGGGCCATAGCTTTCCCCAGCTGGCTCGGGCCAGCTCGGCGAGATGTGTCGTGCGGTGTTCCGCAGGGGTCGGTCCTGGGGCCGCTTCTGTGGAACATGGGCTACGACTGGGTGCTGCGGGGTGCGTTGCCTAGGGGCGTCGGCGTAACGTGCTACGCCGACGATACCCTCGTCACGGCGCGGGGTGCAACGTACCAGGACGCAGCACTCAAGGTCACGACGGGTGTTGCTCGAGTCGTGGGTCGGATACGGCAGCTGGGACTGGAGGTGGCCTTGCACAAGTCCGAGGTTCTGTGTTTTCACAGACCTCGGAACGGTCCACCCGAAGGTTCCAGCATAAATGTGGGAGGCGTTAGCATCGGCATCAAGCCCTCAATGAAATACCTAGGGATCGTACTTGATAGCCGATGGAACTTCGGACCACATTTCCGAAGTTTGGTCCCCAAGGTGACGCAGGCATCGGTCGCGCTTTCGCTACTGATGCCCAACCTAAAGGGACCCAACGCCTCTTGCAGGAGACTGTACCTGGGGATCGTGCGGAGTATGGCTCTATACGGGGCTCCCGTATGGGCGGATAGGTTGGCGGTCAAGGGGAGCGTGACTCTGTTAAACAAACCACTTCGAACCTTGGCCGTCAGAACCATACGGGGGTACCGCACGATCTCCGGAGAGGCTGCATGTCTCCTAGCCGGGACCCCTCCATGGGACCTGGAAGCGAGAGCCCTTGCGTCATTGTTCCAATGGCGCTAGGAGGCGCTGGAGCGGGACCACAGGCCTGCGTCGCGATAAATCGAGGACCAGCGGTCCCAACTCCGCCAGGATCATGGAGTCATGGAGGGTGCGACTTGAGCAACCCAAGGGGGGTGCCACCATCATCGCGGCGGTGAGACCGATCATGGACGATTGGCTGCAGAGGCAGCATAGTGACCTCACGTACCGTGCGACGTAGATCGTTGCCGGGCATGGATGCTTCGGTAGCTATCTGTTTCGCATGCATCGTGAGGTCACCGTCAGGACCCCGGTGTCAACACTGCGAGGTTTCCGACGACGACACCGCACTCCACACGTTGGTGGAGTGCTCAGGGTGGGCGAGTCAGCGCCGGGACCTCGTAGTGGGTCTGGGCGTGGATACCCTCTCGCTGGGGACCATGCTTCAAGCCATGGTATTCAGCGGGAGTAGGTGGAACGCGGCCGTGTCCTTCTGCGAGGAAGTTATGCTCGCGAAGGAGGCGGCCGGGAGGGAGAGGGAGCGTACCCTCCCCGCCGAGTTCCGTAGTCGGCGGCCAGGCCGCCCCAGACTACGCGACTACGCCCAAGACTATCGTCCTTCATGATCGGGGCCTGAGGACGGCGGGATCGCCACCCACCGTCCTTACAGAAGCAGGCTAGAAGGGTTGCGTGCTGCGGGGCCTTTGCCCCATAGCACGCAATCAGATTCACTCACTGACGCGGGATAAAACCCGACCCCAATGACGCGGGATTCTCGTCCCGACCAAACACCTGCGACCTGCACCTGCACCTGAGACCACAGGGGTGGTCAAAGTCCGCCGGGCGCCACTGGACATACCCTCTGCTAGTAACCAGAGACGCCCGGCAACGGACGTTAGAGCGGCCGCGGCCTTGGGCCGCGGAATTAAAAAAAAAAAAAAGAACTGTGTGTTTATGGTAATATCACGCGTACTACAAGCGCTCGCCGGTGGGCGGTGGACTTCAGATTTACAATGGACAATGACACATGTTTGAGTATTGTGTGTGGTGTCCACTGTCCACTAGTTGGGCGCGCGTGTACTACCCACCGGCTTTGTTCACGAGTAACCATTGTTTACAGTTGTTCACAAGAAGACAAAAGTAACTAATAACTTCGATAAAAGAAGGTATTTGATACCTAAATGTTTCACACGATAATTAAGTTTGATGATCGAGTCCGAGGAAAATGTTTTCTAATGCTCAGGTTAACGAAAAACCAACAATTATTCATGCATGTACATTAAGTTTACGAGTGAACGTCAAGTCTGACTCTTAAAAGTCTACTTATGTGTGCAAATAAACGTTTTGCGTTTGAAGTTTAATGCGCGAAAACATTCCTTAAGTGTACGTTATAAATTATTTATAGAAACGTTTGAAAGAAACGGCTCTTTTGAGTAAATCAAAATAAAAGTATCGGCTCGTCGCCGCGTCGCCGCGTCGCTAGCAGTCTTCAGACGCAACACGTTTTTTGTTTACTGTAACAATTAAAACACTTAATGTCTGTGTGATATTGATATCAGGTATTACCGCCAGCAGGGCTATGTCACTAACCTAACAATCGCAAAAAATACTTGACGTCAGCTACAACTTGAAGTTGTAAGTCAGTAAGGGTTGTCTCTTGTTTGTGACACGGCATTGACCATAAAGTTGATATTGAGGCATTAACGTCATAATTATTGATCAAATTATGCTGGTATATATTTTTAATTTACTGGTCAACCCTTACGTTCGCATGATGTTCTCTGTAAACAAAAGAATGTGCTTTAATTAACGTCGGAGTGCAAGTTCTGTTTGTCAGTACTATTCCCTATTCTGTGCCGCCAGTATTTTAAAGTTGTCTACGCAACTTTTAACAAACAAAACGAAAGCAAGAAGTGTTATCCTAGCAATTTAATCTGATTTCCAAAAATCAAAAGTTTGTTATTAACAGGTTTGACTTCATTTGTTTGAGTCCGAGACACCCAGGACTTTAATAGGCTGTGCCACAGCGGCTGGCACGTAAGATTTTGTTGCCTTTCATCAACATTTAATTGCAAGGCAACGGCAACGGTTTCAAATTTAGTTTTCAAAATTATAATAAAGCTGTTTATTTTATTAAATTAATTCAGCCATTTTAGACAAAACCCACTTTCTAGAGTGCCCGGTGACGGCAATAGGTTTGCCTCCTATTACGTGGGACTACAAATACTGGCAAATTGTGGGTGTGTAATGCGCCTCTACCTACCCCTTCGGGGATATAGGCGTGATATGTGTGTGTGTGTGTGTGTGGGTGTGTGGGTGTGTGGTTCATTTTTAAGTAAAAATTAGGAAATATTATCTCAAAATATTCTAATAGATATAAACGTAATTTTATTGATCTTTCATTATTATTGTGTTACTTTAGTAACTGGGGAATACTTACGAGTATTACTCACTACTATCTCTTATTGTACCATTGTGTCCAAAGCCCCCATCATTAGCATTACAGCACAGAAACTCGCAGTAAGTTTTAAAACCTTGGATAAGGTTAACCTTTAAATAACATAAACTGTAACATGATACAAAGTTATTATTTGAGTATTTCTAAGAGTCAGCTTTGTGAAGCAGTAACGCAAGCCGTGACTTGTGAGCGTGTTGTGGACTGTAAACGGTTTGTTCATTTGTCACACATCTTGGCTTCTCTCAGAGATAGATGATGGCACAAATTGAGCTATGCTTCCACCTGTCACATCTCGACCAACCCAAACATATATAGAACTATCATTATAATAATATCTTATCTAATATATCTCATTTCTATTATTTTTTTATTATTTAAATATTGTTTCTATGTGTAAAGTTTTATAAAAGAAAATATCTATAATGAAGACGCAAATTAACTAATACAAACGTTATCCAACACAACGCAAATCTCTACCTAAATGGAAGCTACAAGAATTCTCTATACGATGAGATTCAGTGGCGTGTTTCCGCAAAACAAAATTACTATTTCCCAGGAGAACCTCTTCTTAACTAACAAGAAATTAGAAAGTATTTCTTTGGTTCGCTAAGATTACATCTGACAATTAAACCTTGCACCGGCGGATAATAAAAACAAGCCTCAGTTTGAAGGCGGGTTCTCTCACCGCTCTGCGGCGAACCATTCATTAAGACTGGCTCACTTTTATGGCCCTCCCCCTCCCTCAGTACTATACCACTTTATTTTATTCCTAAGAACTTAATTTGTATGCTCACTGAATCTTATTTCCCAAAGTTATGCGCATATGTGATTAGAATTAAAAGATTTTAATTTGAGACGCGAGTAGGTTTGCCCAATTATAATAAATAGGAAGTTAATTAAATCACGTGCGCACTCTGCTTGTGAAACATATTACGTCTGAGAAAAGGAATCACGTATATTTATTAGGTACTCACTCAGCTATAGATACGATATGTTATTACTTATTGTACATTCAGTAGTTACTGTATGAGATATAATATTACCTACTTTATGCTTTATGAAAGAATGTAATAAATGAAACTGTGGTTGTGCGATAGTAGGAAATCCTAAACTTTCTGCAGTAACAGACCTTCAAGCTTCATGACAACGTTGAAAAAATTAATAAAAATACTTTCAACCAATTCACTAAACCACTTCACATTTCATACAGCACTTATTCCAATTATTTCAAAGTCTGTATAATTATTTTGAGAAACATAATCTATTCTGTACTCCGCAGATAGGATTTAGGAGTAATAAATCAATTGATATGGCAATACTAATGTTGAGACACAGTTTTAACTAATGTCTAATGTGGACGCAAGTATGTGCACGGTATATGGACTTTGGGATTTTGACTATGTTGACCACAAGATATTGCAAAAAAATAATATTTATGCTTATGGTGTCAGGGGAAATTTAATTATATACATTCAAAATGTTACTGAATATACATCAGACAGGAGAAACTTCACAATAGGAGTGCCGCAGGATAGTATACTAGGCCCATTATTGTTCAATGAAGACCCCATTTCTCATTGTTTAATAATATTGTCCTTACCATGTAGATTTTAGAGATAGTAATGATTCGTGAGGAAAAATAGAAATTTATTTACTAATTTGCACAGTAAGAGACATAATTTAAATAAGACAGAATTATAAACTTAAGACTAACGGGTCTTTTACGCGATTATTGAGATATATACATACCTCTTTATTACCCGACGTTTCGGCCCTGTTACAAGAGCCGTGGTCACGGGTGGACTGGCTTCAGCTCATCGTCGTCTTCGTGAAGTGCGGGTTTGTTCAACTACCCTCACTTCGTTGTCACTAACTATTGTGTTCGGAGAGCCACTACGGCATACCACACTGATAGTATCAGCACGCGGGCGTTCGGTGAGGCGGCGAGTACATTTGCTGATCACCGGATTCCACGACGTCGATAGTCGATATCCATCTTCCCGGTTAAAGTTGGGATACTTTTTACATTCCCCGTGCAGAAGAAATTTTAAACAATGCCAGTGTTCGTCTTCTGAGACAATTAATTCGCAAGTGTCGGTACCAACTGCACGGTGTACAGTGTGAACTATATAACTTGCATATGGATTGTAGTGCGGTGCTATCGGTGAGTGATTTTGATATATGTGACCGCGTAACAAGCGAGTCGTATTCGCGATCTGTGCAGTGCACGTCACAACACGAAGTTTGACAAGTTATGCAACCATCGAAAGAGTAATGCCGGGCAATTAGGATCACTCGAAAACAAGACGGTGATTAATTTGTCAAACACACACATCAATGATGCCACACATAGTGTTCTGGCCAAAGGATTAAACTTTGCTGTAACACCAAAGCGACTTCCCTATGAAAACATTATAAGTAGCATCGAGGAAGTAGTAACGCGCAACAAGTTACCGTCTAACGACGCAGATACACTTAGACAGGATGTTGCCGTTATCTTAAGGAAGGCGAAGCCACCTAGGCCTAATATCACCACGGAAGAACAGCAGGCACTAAAAGAGTTACGTTCTAATACGAATATTTTAGTGCGGAAAGCTGACAAGGGTAATTCTACTGTGGTGATAGACTCGATGGACTACGATGGGAAAATAAAAAACCTACTTAGTGACGCTGCAGTTTACAAACCAGTGACTTATAACCCGACGGCCAGAGTCACCAAACGTATACGTGCGGTTATTAAGGACCACGAGGAACTGTTTGACAAGGATGTGTTTGAGCGTCTACATAGACCTATGGCGGTCCAACCACCAAAGCTATATGGTTTGCCTAAAGTCCATAAGGAGAATGTACCCTTGCGCCCTATTGTGAGTCAAATCAACTCACCAACGTATTATTTGGCGCACACATCGCCAAGGTACTGCAACCATTAGTAGGTAACACCACATCCTTCGTTAAAGACTCTCGGCATTTTGTGGACATAATCAAGAGTATGAAAGTGGAACCGGATGAGGTGATGGTGAGTTTCGACGTGGAGTCACTCTTCACCAACGTTCCCGTTCAAGATTGCCTTGACAAGTACCTGAATGCCGGTTCACATCATCATCCGCGACACTTGAGATCCGTTGCGGTGTCGTTGGTACGTCGAGCCTATGATCTTTGCGACCCTGAACACTTACAGAAAGAGCTCGCTCATGTTCAGGAAGTGTTGAAGCAGGACGGGTATCAGGGACATACACAACACCGTGAAAGGAACAAGGTACAACCCTTGGGAGTAAGCAGAGCACCAGCATTTATGCTGTACGTGAAAGGAGTGACGGACAAAATTGGAACAGTACTACAAAGATACTCCATTAAGACTGTATATAGGCCACACTCCAAAGTCGTAAACCACCTGCGAACCCCTAAAGATACCATTCCTCTACAGACACCAGGTGTTTATAAGGTAGACTGCAGCTGTGGTAGTTCATACATCGGACAGACCAAACGTACTATCGCTGAGAGTAAGTCTGCGATTGCCGAGCATTTGTTGGAATCGGGTCCCAACCACTGGATTGAACTCCACAAGCCACAAGTCCTATCCACTGACGGACACTATTACTCCAGGATAGTGCGGGAAGCCGTCGAAATAAAAAAGTATCCCAACTTTAACCGGGAAGATGGATATTGACTATCGACGTCGTGGAATCCGGTGATCAGCAAATGTACTCGCCGCCTCACCGAACGCCCGCGTGCTGATACTATCAGTGTGGTATGCCGTAGTTGCTCTCCGAACACAATAGTTAGTGACAACGAAGTGAGGGTAGTTGAACAAACCCGCACTTCACGAAGACGACGATGAGCTGAAGCCAGTCCACCCGTGACCACGGCTCTTGTAACAGGGCCGAAACGTCGGGTAATAAAGAGGTATGTATGTATCTCAATAATCGCGTAAAAGACCCGTTAGTCTTAAGTTTATAATGTGTACAAAACGCGAAAGTTTAAAGAAGTATTAAGACAGAATTGATGAATAAGAGCTTTTTATGTATGGCGCCTCGTGTATATAATAAGTTGCCTAAAGAAATAATGAATGTAGATAATATATATATATATATATATATATATATATATAATATTTAAAAGTAAAATAAAATCCTTATTAACAAACAAATTTACTACTCAATTGACGAATATTTAAATGATGTGATACAGTGATATTTAAATTGACATTAATTTTATTGAAATTATTATATTGACATGCTAATTACTATTACTCTAACTAAATTAATTAATCATAATCACAATGAATCTATCTAATAAATAATCTATCTTCCAATGGTAATTCTTTCAATCTGACATTGTAAATTAAGTATATTATATGATAAAGTTTGATGCTCCCTATTTTGCATGCCACTTGTGCGGAAATATGGTGAAACACTTTTTTATAAATCTTGTAACACCTCTATACCTGAATTTCGCAAAAATAGAAATAAATTTAATGAAAATGAAATTTAGGAGAAGCTCTGTGAAGCGGCAGTGTAGGTAACTTTTGAACACTTTCGTAGTTATTTCTCTTGTCTAGAGTTAGAATAGTTTCTATCTTAAAACAGTAAGACGCTTTTGTGCTTATCAAAAGTTCGAAACATCAATCTATCATTAGAGCGGTCTCTTGTCTAATACTTTATGAATTGATTTGAGTTATACGAGTATAATACACTTGAAATCCCGGTCGCCCGAACTGCAAAAGTTGTAGTATCTATATAACATTGGTCTCAGAACTGTTGGAAATTTTGGTGGGGATATGGTGTCTGGTGCAACAATAGATTCGCCCCTATTACGTAGGACCAACAAAAATCCTTGCAAAACTGTAAACCTCTGCTTACCCCCAGGTGACTATAACCTAACAAGATTGTGTATGTCACAGAATTATTTTCAGTTTAACAACAATTTTTGTCTGCAAAAAATGGTTTATCGATGGGGTCGCCATCGTCACTGAGCCCACTAATAGCTGAAATATTTATGGATGCGTTCGAGACTAACCACATAGTTGGGAACGTCCATGTCTTGTACTATTTTAGATACGTGGATGACGTTATCATCTGCTGGACGGGAACAAAGCGTCAGCTCAGCATCCTCGTCTCCAAGTTGAATTCAGTACACCCTAGAATTGATTTTTCACTAGAGGAGGAGTCGGATTCCACTCTCAATTTCTTAGACCTTTCAATCACTAGGAGGAATGGTATTCATGAGTTTCGTATCTATAGGAAACCTACATGTACAGACACTGTTATCCCTTACTCATCTAATCACCCATGGCAACATAAAATGGCAGCTTTCCACAGTTTACTGAGCAGGTTACTGACGGTACCGTTGAGCCCACAGGCATTTAATGAGGAATTGTCTATCATTTGTTATATAGCACACAGTAATGGCTATAACGTAGGTATGGTCCACTCATTACTAAATAAAAAACGCAGAAATGCTAGTTTTCATTTATTGCATCCAACAGATCCACCTAGGAAGTACACTGCCTGTTTGCCGTTCGTGGGTCCCGTTTCGTTGAGTATAGCTAAGATCATGAGGGAAAATAGGATATTCGTGGCTTTTAGAACACAGAACACCTTGAGGGAGCTGTGTAATGGCAAGGACTCGGTGTCGGTTTCACGTAGATCGGGTGTTTATTTGTTGAGTTGTGATGGATGTGATATGAAGTATGTGGGGCAGACGGGCAGGTCCTTTGAGATCAGATACAAGGAGCATATGGCGGCGTTCCGCAACGGTTATCCTGAGAAGTCCCTCTTCGCGACGCTTATGTGAGAAAGGGTTCAAGCTGAGTGTTTGGGAAAGGCTAGAAATAGAAGAGATGCGGACACCTTACTCAATGAACAAATAGATTTTCACACGTCTCCATTACTTAATCTGGTTGTAAACAGACAGACACATTAGTTGGTTGTTGGTTTGTATGTGTCATTTGGCATTTCTACACAATTTATTAAAAATTAAGAAGATAAAGTCTTGTATTGGTGAATACCTATTTTTGGTACTTAGTTAGCATGATCTGAGGTTTCTACCCACGTTAGTTATTGTGAAAAAATCCTACATCGCGATAATGAAATTTCCACACGTTTACTTATAAGCAAATATGTTCTAACCACAAATTTTGTTGTTCTCTCTGAGACAGTCTTGATAATGCTTCGTTTAGAGGCGAATCAATTGTCGACGTTTTGTTGTCTTTTTTAATTCTGCGGAAAATAGTGCTATTAAAAATTTCAAAAAGTTTAAAACATTTTTTAAAAATATTTTACTTACAATTGCTTTGTCATGGATTTTCGCCAAGTAACGCCTGGTTCCATCCAATATTTGTAGATATTGTAATGGTGACAGAGCGGTGAAATAAGTACCTACCTAGGTACTGACAACTTTATGAAGTGTGCGACTAGGATACGTAAGCGGGAGGTCCTACATGAATAATTAGTGAGCAGAACAGGCACCACCGGACCTCATTAACAATTCCGGGGCGATTACTATAAGGCACCAACTTTATTAGTTAAAGCCTATAAATATTTATGGAATTAATAAGGTTTAGTTATACAAGACAGTGTGGACGGACAGAGTTATCACCAGGCCTCTGTCACTCGCCTAACAATCGCAAAAAATACGTGACGTCAGCGACAATTTAAAGTTGTAAGTCAGTAAGGGTTGTCTCTTGTTTGTGATACGGCATTGACCAGAGTTGATATTGAGGCATTAACGTCATAATTATTGGTCAAATTATGCTGGTACTTTCCTGACAACCCTAGTGTTCGAATTATGTTCTCTGTAAACACAAGAATGTGCTTTAATTAACGTCGGAGTGCAAGTTCTGTATGTAAATCCTATTCCCTATTCTGTGTTACCGCTCACAACTCATAAAAATAAACTACCCAGTCACTTAAAATTGTTTTTTAGTATAGGGTACATACTTACATACAACAAAATATACAAATTAATAATACCTCTAAAGGCCTATTAGTCCGGTCAATTTAGACATTCGAAGGTGCATAAAGTCCTAGCAAGCTGAAAATCAGTAAAATTGTTCAGAACATAATTATAAATAAAATTTAAAAGTTCCTCATTATTCCCGTGTGTGAAAAAAAATTTATTCGAGGTCAAAGGTCCAAAAAATTACTTTTTCGCAATTTTCAGCAAAACGGTAAGTTTTATCATAAAAGTATCCTAACCAAAATTGTAGATCTTAAAATTATCTATAAAAATGTGTCGAAACTTTTTTTCCTACGAGCCACCGTTTCTGAGATATCTACCCGTATATACTCTATAACTTTGGACCCCTTAGGGCTAGGTCAAATTTTCTATTTTTGGCTTGCCTCCAGATCGAGGGATTCATAGGAGTCAACCATCATTGTAGCATAAGCAGTTCTCGAGAGCTAAGGGATCGAGAGCTAACAAAAATTACATTTCCCATTTGTATATATAGATATCTCAGAAACGGTGACTCGTAAGAAAAAAGTATTGATACATTTTTATAGATAATTTTAAGATCTAAAATTTTTTCCTGGATTATATTTATGATAAAACTTACCGTTTTGCTGAAAATTGCAAAAAATTCATTTTCTGGACATTTGACCTCGAATAAAAAAAATTCCACACACGGGAATGATGGGAAACTTTCAAATTTTATTTATAATTATGTTCTGAACAATTTTACTGATTTTCAGCTTGCTGGGACTTTATGCACCTTCACTCTCATTTTGACTACTACGCAGACGCGGAATACATGAAGCACACTAAAAGTTTTGCACTTCTAGCTAATCGGAACTATTTGAATTTCGAATGTTTCATTTGTCAATTGTTTTTTATCACACATAAAAGTTCTACGTATGCAACGAAAATGGAATTAAGTCCTAAAGATTTTAGAGCTATGATTTTTTATGATTTTAAAAGTTCTCTCTCTCCGCAAGACTGTGCCGCTCGTCTTCAAAATGCTTTTGGGAGAGAAGCACCTTGATTGAGCACCGTGAGGCTGGAGGTTTGCTGAATTTGAGAGAGGTAGAGTTTCTTTACATGACGAATTTCGTGAAGGGCGGCCTTCAACTGCCGTCAATGAAAATAATGTAGCTACTGTTAGGCGGTTAAATGAAGAAAACCCGCGGATTACCTATGAGACAATTCGAGGACTATTATTGGGGATTGGTATGAGTCGAATCCAGAAAATTTTACACGAAGAATTTGAAAGTTCGGAAACTTTGCTGTCGTTGGATCCCTCATGAACTGTCTGTACAATTCGGTCTGTACAATTTACAGATGGGACGCGTAGCTGAGAAAAAAAAGCGATAATTTTTTTACCAACGTTTCTCGCCTGCCTCACTTTTGTTGGCTTGTTCTCATTATCAAACACCCATTCACAAGATTGCTGTTTTTTTTTCGGGTTTAAAACAATAAATCCACGTTTTGTCTCCTGTGAAAATGTCATAAACAGCATTAGAATGTCCGTGGTCGTACTTCAGTAGCATCTGTGAGCACCATTCCACGCGAGCCCGCTTCTGCTGCGCTGTCAGTTCATGAGGGATCCAACGACAGCAAAGTTTCCGAACTTTGAACTTGAAGAAACTTTCCACTTGAAGATCAAAAGAGTGTTAATGCCGAGTGGCATTCTACCATTTGTTTACCCAGGGTGTTAGAAAAAGTTCGCGAAAGACGACCCAAAAGCCGCGTTCTCCTACATCATGACAACGCTTCTTCACACACGGCCAACAAAACAAAGTCATTTTTAGCTTCCGAAAAAGTACAACTCGTCACCCATCCTGCGCTTATGCGGATGGGTGACGAGTTATCCCCGACCTAGCACCCTGTGATTTCTGTATTTTCCCCAAAATCAAAGATTTGATGAGGGGTTTCACTTTTACCAACTCCGAAGAGGCAGTGATAGCGTTAAATCAGCACGTAGAAAACATACCTTCATATCTGTGGTCCTCCTGTTGAGAGTATTTTAAAAAGCTATGAACATAATCTTTTGATTTTAACATGTTGTTTTTTTAAGTTACGCAAAACTCTCAAATCTATTATTGACGGACTAATATGTACACACTATTGTGTACGTATTAGACCGTCAATAATAGATCTGTTATAACTTGTA
Source organism: Nudaria mundana (assembly GCA_963556515.1). Taxonomy (NCBI): domain Eukaryota; kingdom Metazoa; phylum Arthropoda; class Insecta; order Lepidoptera; family Erebidae; genus Nudaria; species Nudaria mundana. The sequence continues at coordinate 228,237 of OY748300.1, forward strand.
ACGAGTAACGCACACTAAAAACTAAGAGTACGCCGTAATTTATAACAGCGATCCACGGACAGAAGTCCCTCGTCTGCGCTGGCCTTAAAACCACAATGATATAGAGGTATAATACTGTCAGCAGAATACTGTCTTTAGTACTACTATTTCAGAATTTTTTAAATTTTTGGTTGTGGTTTTTTACTTTGTTGTTCTGGCAACCAGCAAACTAAATATAGTTTTAATCAAACTTAACCCGTATTACACTACAGAGTAAAACAATGGTAAATATGATGTTATTTTTTTTTATATAATATCATAATTTCGCACAAAAAAGGACATTGCAAACGTCGATATATGTTTCACCTCTCAAAGAGGCATTATCAATACTGTCTCAAAGAGAACAGCAAATTGTAAAGCAAGAACATACTTAGCTGCTTTTAAGGTACGAGTATGCAAATCTCGCTAGCGCGATGTAGGATGTGTCACATACAAGAACTTTCCGTTGAACATTATATTAACGTGATTCATACCTACCAAAAAACAAAAAACGGGGGTAGAAATATTAAAAGTGGTTCCGTAAGTAATACTAGGTATTTTTTTAAACAAAAAGTTTTCATTTTAATTTTAGAAATATGGTGCCAAATATACATCAAACCAACAAAAATTACTATGGTTGACTTTCCACGAACAACTTAAGCAAAGGAGACGTATGGAAGTCAGTCTGCTCATTGAGTAAGGTATCCACATCCCGCTTAACTATTTCCAAGCGCTCTCAGACACACAATTTGAACCCCTTATCACCCAACTTCAAAATCTCAAAAGTGTTATCATTGTTCAAGGTGTGACCTGTATCAAGAAGATGCTTAGCAAAATGGGACTTCTCTGGACAGCCAAAAATATTTTGGTGGGATACAATACTGTTTTGTGAGTTAAATTAAATGTTCATAGATATGGTGAGTATAATAGTTGTGAAAAGGACAACAACAGACGAAGCTCTGACCAACATAAAATTACCCGATAAACGGCATGGTACCAACTAAGTTACAATCTATAAGTGGGTAACATGTAACACCCACATGCCTCTACCCACAACATTATAATTGTTTCATAAATACAGTACAAAAACACATGAGGTTCTCAAAGATATGCGCAGGTTAGTAAGGTAAGTAAGTGTATAAGTTTATAAACGAGCACATTAGTGTAATTTTGATGACCCTAGAAGCTGGCGGCGTGTCACGTCACACTAACCACCTCCCATTGTCCAACACTCAACGCTCTCGTGTTGCCCCCCTCTCCGTACGGCCACCTATTGAATCGAACTGTCCAGTTTTTTGCAAAAGCGGGCTACCGACTTGACACATTCAACCCAAATTAGCCTTTGTTCTACGTAATATAATTTGTAGATTTAAAATTACTTTCAATTGTGATGTAATTGAATTACCAGTAACAAAATGTGTGTAAAATTATAAAAGTAGAGCTTGACTTCTATTTTCCATTGTCCATTTCTATTTTTTAAGGTAGTTAAGTACAATGCTGTTGGATATCACTGGCAACAATAGCGTTAAGTACTTACTATCAATTTACAACATAAATATTTGCATCAATACGACTAAATTATCAACACTCACAATATTATAATACGTTTTATTATTATTATTAATCTTTATTGCAGGCATGTAGCCCATATAAAAATTTCATACATTACATTACATAATTGTTTTATAAATAACATAAAATTTAAAATGATATAAAAAACAAACAAAGCAATAAAAATGATAATTAGACAAAATGTATAAATAAAAACTAATCACATTAAATAAAATCAAATAAATAAATATAATCCAGTAAAAATAAAATAAAATCAAATAAAAAATAAAAATCTAATTAAATTAAATTCATTTAAATTACAATTCATTGCTATCAAATTAAATATAAAAATTAAAATAAAATATAATTAAAAAATTATAAAACCTACAGTTTATAACAAAAAGTAGGAGTAGGTCCTCCTACTTTATGTTAAACACCAGAATCTCACTCTTCTTTACGTTGTACCGGAAACCATGGGCCACTGCATATTTCTCGCAAATATTAAGTAGCTTGCCGAGACCAGCGATTGACGGGCTCAGCAAAACCATGTCGTCGGCGTAACTAATGTTGTTATATGGAATATTATCAATGGAGCAGCCGACTCCACTACTACTGAGCTCGCCAATCAGACTGTTGACGTAAAGGTTAAAGAGTGCAGGAGAAGACAGGCCACCCTGCCTCACCCCGCACTCCAACCCGTACGACTCTGACAACACTCCTTCCCATTTTACCTGATTCTGCTGATTACCGTACCAATACCGAAACAGACTTATTAGATCTTTAGGAAAGTCATTTGTTTCAGTAGCTAGCTTCTCCCAAAGTATGTCATATTTAACCATATCAAAAGCTTTCACTAGGTCCAAGAAACAAGCTATAACTGGAGTCTTACGACTAGTATAGTAACGCACGGTGTGCTTGAGACAAAATACAGCACTCTCTGTGGATAGCTGCGGTCTGAAACCAAATTGACACACAGATTAAGCAAGGCTTGTAATTTGCTCTTCAGCAAACCGTCCATTACCTTCGCTATGGTAGTAGCAAGAGAGATAGGTCTACATGGGGCACACTACAAGTTTTGCACTTCTAGCTAATCGGAACTATTTGAATTTCGAATGTTATATTTATTTAAACCTTCTTAGTAATAAAAAAAACAATTGGCGTGAAATCATTTGTCAGTTGTTTTTTATAATATATCAAAATTCTACGTATGCATCGAAAATGGAATTAAGTCGAAAAGATTTTAGAGCGATGATTTATTATGATTTTAAAAGTTCCCTCTCCCCGCAAGACCGTGCCGCTCGTCTTCAAAATGCTTTTGGGAGAGAAGCACCTTGTTTGAGCACCGTAGGGCGATGGTTTGCTGAATTTGAGAGAGGTCGAGTTGCTTTACATGATGAATTTCGTGAAGGGCGGCCTTCAACTGCCGTCAACGAAAATAATGTGGCTACTGTAAAGCGGTTAATTAAAGAAAACCCGCGGATTACCTATGAGACAATTCGAGGACTATTGGGGATTGGTATGAGTCAAATCCAGAAAATTTTACACGAAGAATTGAAAGTTCGGAAACTTTGTTGTCGTTGGATCCCTCATGAACTGACAGCGGAGCAGAAGCGGGCTCGTGGGGAATGGTGCTCGCAGATGCTACTGAAGTACGACCACGGACATTCTAATGCTGTTTATGTTGTCACAGGAGACGAAACGTGGATTTATTGTTTTGAACCCAAAAAAACAGCATTATTGTGAATGGGTGTTTGAAAATGAGAACAAGCCAACAAAAGTGAGGCAGGCGAGAAACGTTGGTAAAAAAATGATCGCGTTTTTTTTCTCAGCTACGGGTCCCATATGTTTAATTCCACTTGAAGATCAAAAGAGTGTTAATGCCGAGTGGTATTCTACCATTTGTTTACCCAGGGTGTTAGAAAAAGTTCGCGGAAGACGACCCAAAAGCCGCGTTCTCCTACATCATGACAACGCTTCTTCACACACGGCCAACAAAACAAAGTCATCTGAAAAAGCTTCCGAAAAAGTACAACTCGTGACCCATCCTTCGCATAGCCCCGATCTAGCACCCTGTGATTTCTGTATTTTCCCCAAAATCAAAGATTTGATGAGAGGTTTCACTTTTACCAACTCCGAAGAGGCAGTGATAGCGTTCAATCAGCACGTAGAAAACATAACTTCAGATCTGTGGTCCTCCTGTTTTAAAAAATGGTTCGATCGCATGAAAAATGTTTAAAATGTAAAGGAGAGTATTTTGAAAAGCAATAAATATAATATTTTGGTTTTAACATGTTGTTTTTTTAAGTTACGCAAAACGTATAGAGTGACCTACGTATTTTTCAGTATTGGTACGACAATCGTTTTCATAAAATCAGACGGTAAATACAAATGCCCCACGCAGAAAGTGAATAGCATGGCTAGAACACGTGGCAGGTGGCAACCAGCATACTGCAAGTGCTCGATGCTGATACCGTCATGTCCTGGAGATTTGCCACGTGACATGTTCTTTAATACCTCTTTAATGTTCTTCGTGGTAAAACACGTAGTTTCCTCCCTATCACCGATACCAGCATCGAAACACTGCGACCGCTCACTCCTAATAGAATTAAAATGGTCTTTAAAAATATTAGCCACCCTCACTGCCTCGCTTTCACCATCCACGCTTGCAGGGACGCTCGGCCTTGGATTCAGTTTATTAGTTTGCTTCCAAAATTTAGAGAAGTCCCTTGTATTAAGGTGTTTAGCCAAACATTCCATTTTTTATCTTTTGCTCATTATCCTAACACTATTTTAATTTAGATTCAAATAGTCTTTTACTGTCTTTCATTTTATCATAACAAATTCCATTTGAAGGTTTTTCGTTTAACACCCACATCCGAAAACAAAGCCGAGCCTCACTGTGAAGCGGTTTATCATGTTTGTTCCAACCTACAATATACCTTCTCTCTCCCCCCCCCCCCCCCTTTACGTTCATTAGTCGCTATTGCTGCCTCTCTCAAAGTACATTATAATGCTATTATACATCTTATCAATGACTAACCTATGTTCCAAATTGGAACAGCGTCGATTGGCACAAGACCTAAATTCTAAGTGGCAATAACTAACGTACCTACGCTTCGAGCTAAATGAAACGATGCTAATACATATTGAATTATCTACTATCAGTGTTGGAAACACCGACAGAGTAAACAGACTCAGACATTTAATATAATATTAAGATAGAAATTATAAACTGATCACAAATACTGTAAGGGAAAGGCCGTGGGTTCGAGGCCTGCCGATTACACCAGTTTTATGATCTGTTTATAATTTCTATCTTAATAATTTTAGACTAGTTTAAGCGAAGTTTAATGTTTACATCGTCTAACCTAATGACGACAATCTTTCTAAATTTTAATACTTAATTTAGTATTCAGCGTCCAACACAAGAACTAATTAAACAAGATGGCGTCGATGTGGGCCGGTATAAATGTAACTAAACCTCGGAACGACTACAGCTAACGGCACGAGGTACAATATAATAAATGTCTACGACGATTATTCTTATAAATACGAGCTTTAACTGTACAAGTTTAAATGGCTTCTTTTAAACTGCTTCGTTGATGTTTATTACTGCGCTGTTCGGTTTGGGAGATGTCGTGAGCACTGAGCATTTATTCTAAGTAATGACTGTTGCTAAAGAAAGCCTACGTTATAAGAACTAGCTCAGTTACTAATGTCTTATTGTGTCTCTTGTCTTACTTTACGTTTGCTGCAAACAGATTACGGAGGCCGTATGTAAATTATTGTCTTCCATTGTTAAAGAACGTTGGTGACTGATTTAGTGCTTTTGCAAAAAAACGTCTCCCAAAAGCATTCGTGAACATTTGCAACTCTTCTTGACTTTTATAAACCTTTGTCACGGAGCAATTTTTAATGATTGGGCAATCATAAAATATTAAATATGAACAACGAACATGTAGTGCGCAGGTCCTGTTAATATTAAATACAAATCCATTTCGAAGATAATTTAACTAGTAATTACTCGTAAATATTTTGATACTTATGAAATTATATATCCTACATCAAGTTTCATGAATGTTTAACGTCATTTCACAATAATATTATTATTTAATTAATAACATAATCAAATAATTGATATTTAAATGAGTGAAAATTAGTTAATTCTACCTATGTCCAAAAGTGACGCACACGTGTCTCCAGGGTATTGTATCAGGAATGGAGTAATAATAATATTATTATGTAATAAATGAAGTCGTTCTTCATTATTCTGCGGACTATTTCTAATAAATCTAATTGAAATAAGTAATTTTTTAATAAAGTCATGAAAACTGCTTCTTATAACAAAATTTTCAACAAAATGCTGCAATATATTTGACAATAGTGAAGTTTTTCAGAGCGTGACAATTTGTTGAAAATGTTCTGTGAGGCGCGCTTCGTGCCTCGTGTGTACTGTTTACAGGTTGACGATGGTAGATATTAAAGCTTTCATCGCGAAAATATTTTTACAAAATCGTATTATTATTGTTATTTTGTGCGCGGGACGGATTACACGAATATAATTATTTCCGCACTTTATTGCGTTATTTGAGTTTTACAACAGTTTTTTTTATATTTAACTCTGAAAGCCTCTATTTTGGAGAACATTAGGATGAATGATATTTATTTAATTTATCTAAAAATATTTTTATGTTATTTCTATTTTGTCAATATCATTCAATTTTGTATCATTTTTACATTTACACAATTAATTATTGTTAAAGTAGATTTACCTCTTAAACTAGGCAAACCTGTATTATAATAGACAGCTTATGCTTGTATTATAAAAGACATATCAATTACCAATATTTCTATCCATCTTAACCTTTGAGCACCTTTTACTTCGAACCGAGTCACCCGCAAAACCGAACCTAACACAACTACAAAAGGTCGAGGAGACACTGAGCTCAAAGAACTTGATCGTTGGAGGAGATGCAAATGCAAACAGCACCTGGTGGGGCAGTCTAAAGGTCGACAAGAGAGGCATCGAAATGGCTGGGACTCTATGGAATATGGGATTGCATATACTCAATAATGGAACAACTCCGACCTTTGATACCTACAGGGGTACGCAAAGATACCACAGCTTCATTGACCTCACAGCCTGCTCGGAAGATCTCCTAGATCTAATCGAGCAGTGCAGAGTGGAAACAGGTCTGGTGAATTCTGACCACAACGGCATACTGTTTGGCATACGACTTGCAAGGGCTAAAGGTGTCACGGTCAGCAGAACTACTCGCAAATTTAACACAAAGAAGGCTAACTGGTCTGAATTTGCTGTTAAATTCAGACAGTTAATCACGGAGCGCCGCCTGAGTAAAGATAATATAGATGCGATTTGTTCTGTTGACAAGCTTGAAGAAGCAGTCAACTCCTACACTGACATGCTGGTGGAGGCATGCTTGCAGTCGATGCCTCTCAAGAAGACCAACGAGAAACTCAGTGTGCCGTGGTGGTCTGAAACGCTTACCAAACTAAAGAGAGAAGTTGCTATCTGAAAAAACCGGATAAGGTGCGCGGCACCAATCAGAAGAGCGAAGGTAGTCGAGGACTACCTTAACAAGAAGCGAGAATACGAGGTCGAGGCTCCCCGTGCCATTGTCGATAGTTGGAAGAACTTTTGTGCTAAGCAGGGCAGGGAAAGCATGTGGGAAGGAATCTACAGTTATTTCTAGAACGGAACGCAGAGGAAAAGACCTGCCAGAACCTGCAAAAACAACTTGATGCCAGCGGTGAATATGATATCCGCATATTCACCAAGGTGGTCAAAATTCAAGGTGAGGTCGGAGCCGCTCTGTCTATTTGGAGAGGAGAGACTGAGACCAAAATCCGGAAACTGAAACTCGCAGATTATTGTACGGTTTACCAGGCTGAACTTCTGGCGATACACTGCGCCACTCAAGAAGTGCTGAAGGCAAGGGCGACATCGTGCGGTATATACAGTGATTCCATGGCAGGACTTTAATCGGTTCAAAACCCGAGATGCCTCCATCCACTGGCGGTGGAGACGAGGCATAACAGTACAACAATACTGCACCAAAACAAAGATGTATGTTTGTTTTCGATTAAAGCACACGTCGGACTGGCTGGCAACGAGAGAGCGGACGAATTGGCCAAAACGGCTGCCATGAATCGTAAAAAGAAGCCGGATTACGATCTATGCCCGGTCTCATTCGTCAAGCGAAGCCTACGGGCTGCAACGCTTGGCAAATGGAACCTTAGATATCTCACTTGCACTACAGCTGGTATTACCAAATTGTTCCTACTGGATGCGCTAACGGCATACAGCACAATGCGGAAAATCAGAATCAACCCATTACTTGAATCGATTTAAGTGCAAGGATAGTCCCGCAAGCGTCTGTGACCCGGATGCTGATGAATCTCCGCACCACGACGCTTTGACCTTGAACAAAAATCGACTGTACGGTGAACGCGGAAAACGCAACTGAACTGATGCGGAACAACAACCGCGACAAATTCCTGGAGTATTGTAACAACGTCGCAAAAATGGTAATCGATAGGAACAAAACAATATAAATTAAATATTTATGCTTACATCTTATTATTAAATAAACTATGTTAAGCATTACTAACAAAGAAGAATAAACAATAGATAACGACATATTACACAAACAAAAGACATAAGACAAATAAAAACGAGAATAAGGTTAAAACGTATATTGACAAGGATGAGGTTCAGAACAAATAACAGTAATTGATAGTCACAATTATAAGAGAAAAAATTAAGAAATACCTAAATGTATAAATTTATAAGATAAACACTAGAAATAATAAATTATAGAAATAAGATAGATTAAGAAACAAAAAGCGAGAAATGTATCTAGTTATAAGATGAGAAGTGTGGAACCCAATTGTTCGCATGGCTAGCGAAATAATTGTTAATAGCCAAAACAACAACGCTTTGTATTATTTTCCCCAACCACATAAGGTAAATAATAAATAAAGAAAAACCCAAAAAACAGCTAGTAAAATTAGGTGTAATGTGGGAGTCCCATCCACTAAAGAATGAATGAGTGATGTATGAAAGAAAGATCAAGTATGCAGGATAAAAGTGCGAGAAGAATAAATGCGAGAACTGGAAAGACAAAAAGAATTAGGATTAACATAGACTCCACTAACGGGGGAGGTAGCTAGGAAAGAAAAAAAAATCCTTTGAGCGGGACTACAAATTCTTTCTGCATCACCAGTTCTAAGATTGACTGTCAGATAATGCCCATGGCATTAAGTCCGCCTTTGTACTTTAACTGTGCATAAAGTGTAAAATAAATATTTTATAAGCAAGAGGTAGTTACTCTGCCTGGACTCAGCATATTGATTACTTGTGTGGTAAACTTAGGGTACTACTTGGAAAGTTTTATCATTTAAGCTTTAAGGAACCTGTTGGCACATTAAGATGCCTTTACATGTCACTAGTGGAACCTATTCTGAGTTATGCCCTTGACTGTTATGGACTTACATTTAAAACATATATATATATACAAAATAGAATCGTTATAGACAAGATTTCTAAAATTTCTAGTTAATAAAAAAACTTAAGATGAATGTAGAAATGACTAAACTAGATTATATAAAATATGTAACATTTTCCCGTTAGGCTAAAACATAAATATTTACTGGCCGTAAACAACCATGGCAGTCGGGAGCATATACTGGAAGCAGTAAGCAATAGTCATAACACCCGCTCCATGACCACTAGGAAATTTATTGTGCCCAGAATAACAAATTATTTTGGTGACAGATCACTTAATAAACGTTTACCATACTTAATGAACAGCTTGCCGAAGGAAGTTGCATCAGAAAGTGATATAAAAAATTTAAAAGAAAATTGAAAAACCATTATCTCGTTCGTTCGTCTCAGTTTATAAAAAAAAATAGTTTTTGTTAAATTATTAATACCTAGTTACTAAGTATTTAGCTTGTTACACAATTGTTAATTAGATAAGGGTATGTATGGGTGTATATGTGCGTATGTGTATATGCGTATATGTATGTCCGTATGTATGTACCAATGTAAGATTGTACTAGGTCGCCGCAGTCGCGAAACGTACCGTTACGCTGCAGCATATATTTGAGCGAAACCAGTTTAAATTCAAAATTCTGGCATCGTTATAACCTGGGTAATTCTGTAAGCTTTTGATGAGTGCAAGAAAATCCGAAATCGGCCGAGTATTCGCCGAGAAACAATTTAACATAAATCGTTTGAAAAATAATTTGAGTCACCCGTTGATGTTGTGTTGGAATTAATCTACTTCTGATATTTAGCTTAGTTTTTAACATCCTAAAATAATAAGTACGAGTATAATGTACGGAGGCTCGATCCCACAGACAAACCGACAACACGATTTTGTGGGGCAATGTGTACCTAAAAAAAAATGTAATATGTCTAATAATAAATAAATAAATAAAAAAAAATATCAATGTCAATCTGCAGATGACTAGCGTGATAGAATTGGTAAGCCACAACGATAACGAGCCCATTCTATATTATAATGGTTCTAAAAAGCGTCGACCCAAGTGATGCGGAGTCAACTCTCACCTTATATGCTGATCGAGGCAGGCTTAATCTCCATTGATAAATATTTATGACCCCGATCGCATATTTATTGGAAGTTGGACTTAGAAAACCAGTTAGAGGATTGTAATTGCTGTTTTTATGTTTCTAATTTATAAAAATGCTACAAAAAGTAATTGACCAAATTTTGACCTATTTTGCCACTTTTAATGAAAATAAAAGTCGTAGGTAAGTCCAGTAGAAAGTTGTTAGTACATCCTATTTAAGTGGGTACAAACAATTAAATCTGCTGTGTAAACACACCTCCTTCGCGCCGCCTCCTCGCCACGAGGTGACTGCGCGGAGCAAATAAATACAAACTAGAAATAAATTAATATTAACACAGCACAACTCTAAAACTCGTCTTAATCCCCAAATTTCACTAACGCATCTGTCTGCCACAGATGCAATAATTACACCCACGTTTCGACAGCATTGTTAGTTCCACTAAATAGAGGGCGAGTATATTGCCAGTTCTTCCTCGTTAGCCTCATCCTTCAGCAGGTGATGATTGGTGACTTGGACCTTAAAGATAATTATAGGGTCCGGGAGCGTCCAGTTGCAAGTTATTCTCGTAACTATATCATATTAGCATTTGTACAAAAATGTAACGAGAGACAGAAGTGAGTAGGTACACAAACGTACCTATAGGCTTACGGCATTGTTCCACTGAACAGATGTACTGTACACTGTAATACTGTAGTATGTTACTACTCATACGAGTAGTGTTGTGTACTATCCTTGTTCTCAGCTTGTTCACTTGTACCCACTTCGTGTGTGTGTTTCGTATTGTGTGACTGGTGTTGTTATTAGTCCTATTCTTTTTATTTGTGTTTATTGTTGTACCGGCGCTGTTATAGCTTATTGCCAGAGGCGCGACAGTTACTATTGGTCTTTCACTAGTTTAGTTTTCTTAGTGTTTATTATTATCGCTTGTGTATTGTTATGTGTTGTGTTTACTTACCTATGTGTGCTTATTTATGTAACTGGTATCAGTAATATATATATATATATATATATATATATAAATTATATAACACAATAACTGTTTAATACACTCATCGGTGTCACCAGCCAGGGCCTAAGACTTATGTTAGTGCCTGAAATTTCAATCAAGTTTTACAGCCACGAGATCGCTATCGTTAATATCCATTGTCAGAGACATCACGTAATCAAAACTAACTTAAAGTATGACTGATCTGCTTTATTATAAACTAGCTAAACCGCGGCTCCGCGTGGTTTGGTTTTATCGTTCCTAATTCCCGTGGTCAACACAAAAGTAGTCTTTGTCACTCGGAAATAATGTGGCTACGTATTGGTAAAGGAATTTTCAAAATCGGTTCTGTATGTAAGGAGCCTATGCAATGCAATCAAACAATCAAATCTTACTTGTTTGTAATACCTATTAGTTTAGGTTTTCTGTGGGAAACGAAACGTTTAATAGTAAAGTGTAGGTATACCCTTGAAGTAACTTGTACTAACTCAAATACTTCAATGGCAATACTTGAAGGATTAACTTGTACAGTGTTTTCTTACAAGTATTTGTTTGGACCGCGTTCTTAAGAAATCGTAAAAACTTTTAAAATGAAACGTATAAATCTTCAAAGCGTCGGTGGTGCTCTGTAGATTTATACTCTTGTTTGAAACCGTACTTAATAACCGTAACAAGGACAATTTGTACTTGTCTAAAGTTGAATCATTTTGCGAGCTTCGAGATAACAATGAGGGAGTTGCGTTTAAATGTTGCTTCGACTATTTTACCTCGTCTCGTCTCCCTTTGAGCCGCGACCTTGTTATTACGGCGAGGGCCAATCGAGTGCCGCCTAATTATTTCCACAAGGTACCTGGCACGTCCTTAATTTTGACATCTAAGAGGTTGACACTCTTTGTCAAAGTTACGAGGACTCTCACGCGCCCTCACGCTGCGGCTGCGGCGGTGGTGGCGGTAGCGGTGCGGGTGGAACAAAGTGTTGAGACGTGCCTTGAAACGAGCCGATAACATTATTCGAACAAGCTGTTTTATATTTTATACAATATGTTTAGTGCGTTTGGGTGGTTCGGGGGTAAGTCAACTTGTCACCTTGTGCACTTGTCACCTTGCGTTACTTGTTTCTGGTGATCTTCGGATAGCGAGGGTTTGACAACCGCTTATCTCTAGCGTGCATCAAGGAGGACGGATCGTTTACTGTGCTCGGCGATTCCACAGCCGGAGTCACTTTCATATCGATAGTCTGTCTACAAAATATTTGATTTAACGAAGAAATAGTATATCGATCAATTACGTACATTTTCTGATCAATTTTTAAGGTGGTGTACAAATGTTTACTGATTTAAGTAATACGTAGTACGGATTAGTTAGTTCATTTAATTCATTCAATTTTCTTCATTAACACGTTCCTCACGTGTTAATGAAGAAAATTGGTTTATTAAATAATTAAACTCCAACAATATCAATTACATACAGTTTACATCCCCCCTCCCCCTCTATCCGCGGCTGATCGAATCTAAAGAAGTCTGATAAAAACAAAGCTTAATTTCCTCAGCCGATTTAATCTAATGAGATATTGGCAACTTAACTGGATTCTTTGGAGCGATCAAACATACAAGAAACACGTCTCAATGATCAGCTTTATTTATTTTTAATTAGGCGACCTCTTTTAGGCGGCACCTTACAACGCAGTTTATTCAGCTTTATTGTAAGTGTAGCTCGCGATGTTCATATTATGAATTAATTTAAAATATTTGCAGATAAAAGCACCGTACAAAATATGATCAAAATAGGTCTAAATATTTTTTCTTCATGTAAGAACAAATATTTTGCGACTTATGCGTGAGAAATTATTTATGTATTTATTACACCCTCGGGACTACTCAGCAATTCAAAAACAAAACCGACAATTATGATATCATGAATTAATGTTTCGAGTGAATTTTCTTAAACATGACTCAAATAAAAATGGAAAATAAGAACCTAAATGGCGCAAGAATAATAAAAAGCCGGCCAAGTGCGTGTCGGACCACGCATAGAATAGGGTTCCGTAGTCACACACAATAACCTCCATAACTTCTGAACTAACAGAGTTATCGGATCCGTTATAGTTTTGCTTGGAAGTTCATTCAGGGGGGGGGGGGGGGGAGCGCTCTGATTTACCAAAAAATAAGCTATAAAGTTGAATATTTCGCAAACGAACACTTAAATCAAAAAATCAACTTAGCAACCTCTCTATGTTTTTTGCAGTCCTATTTAATGATATCCCACAATCTGGGGTAGACGCAAGGAAATAAAAAAAATCTGGTCACGTGTAGGGGAGGTAACCCCAAAAAAAAATTTTTCATAATTTTATTTTAGCACTTTGTCAACGTAGTAAATAAATACACATCCATGCAAAGTTTGATGTTTCTAGCTCTCACCGTTTAGGAGGAAAGCCGAGGACAGACGGACGGACAGACATGACGAAACTATAAGGACCCTTAAAAAGCTATATCTAGATCGCAAATGGCAGTAGCGGGTCTAGATGGGTCTGTTAGTTGGACTATAAACGGATCCGCTCGAGCCGCCGGGAAATGAATATAGGTAATGGTGCGAGGTGTGCGCCGAGTTCCCAGCCACAGCGCCGCACCACCGCGCCACCGCACCGCGTCACCTCGCCACCTAGCCACCTCGCTACCTCGCCTCGCTAAACCTATTTTACCAATACTACAGAAACGTTTCCAATAATTTATCTAACCCGTAGTGATTTTTGTAACGCCATTCAACGACTACACCAGGAATCGCTTTTCCTTTTTCATCATATTGGCAACCTTACCGAAAATACTTGTAACTATTATCTGCGGATCTACTAGAAATAGTCGCTGGCTATCTTCATAGATAGAAATAGAAATATATATATTGCCAGAATGTAGTAATACAGCGTAGATGGTAATGAAACAGCGTAGGTGGTAATAGGTTGTAGTTAGTTCCATACACGCTACCATAACTATGGTGTGCAAAATTGAGTAAAACTCATGCACATACATACACGTACCCAGGTAAACATGAAAATCAATGTAAGTACCGAACTTGTAGTGTAGTTTCACGGTGATGAAGTAGGTAATCATTTCTGAAAGTTTTACTGACATGTTTTACGTCATATTTTTACCTCATTATAAAACTCTCATAAATTATATTTGTCCCATTATGCCCGGATTTAAGATAGAGGAAGAAAAACTGATATTGTGAACGGCTAATATGCAACAATTCAGAAAATTTGCTTCGATATATTAGAAGTATTTGTAAACGTAAAGTAAAATATACTGTCTATACTATACTTCTATTTTATAATAATATTCTGAAAACTCATAACGTCATGTTTAGCAGCATAGCAGAAGGGAGAATTCAGGAAAACGCCCAGCGCTGAATATATCAACTGAGAGTTGAGACTGAGACAATAGGCTTGTGTCCACTAAGAATAAATCGGATTGATGTATGTTTCTTATGACTATTTCCAATGAATAGACCACCAAAAAGTAATATAAATTGGTACACAGAATAAAGATTACTATTATTTTTAGAAAATAAGTTTGGAAAAATTAGGCATTCAGTCACGTGACATCAAACACCAATCAGAAAATATGACGTCATAGGTTGCACTCTCACACCACAGAGTAAGTATGTATGAAGAGCTGACTTCTTGTGTCAAGTTGTGTCTGTGATTTTGTGTAATTTAATTGTTCGTACGTTTTTACAAATTTACGAATTTTTGTTAATTTTAAAGTTAAATTATTATAAATCTAACAAAAGTAGATTGAACAAAACGCAGTTTTGGCGCATTATTTCGATGTGCATTTTGAGACAACGCTTGAATCAAAATATTGCTAGGCACCTATATCAAAGTTAAAGGGTTAACCAACACGATTTATTTTTAACTTTTTGAGGTTTTTAAATTATTTTATCCTTTTTCCAATAGCTTTTTAATCGTCGTGGGATTTTTCTAAATTTTTAATTTTGATTTTTATTTTAAACTTCTTAAAGAGCATAGATATGTAGCGCCCCCTGGTAAGTTGCTGTCGTTACACCTATTAAGGAACCCTCACTAATCAACTACAAATCCATTCCCAAAAAAAGCCGCATCAAAATTGATTTTCATCAAAAATAATATTAGCTGTAGCGCCCCCTGATGAGTTGTCACCGTAACATTTACCTAGAAACATGTACCAATTTAACTCAAAACCATAACTGAAAACTGCATCAAAATCGGACTAGTAGTTTTTGAGAAAATTGGCAACATTGCTTTTCACTAATAATGTTCGCTGCAGCGCCCCCTGGTGAGTTGCCATCTTAACATTTACCTAAGAACATGCACCAATTAAACCTGAACCCATAACTAAAAACTGCATCAAAATCCGACCTGCAGTTTTGGAGAAAAATGGCAACATGTATTTGCACAAACATCCTCTCACCCCAAACGCATATACCATCTCCGTTCCGTAGTAGGTAAAAAACTATGCATGTACAGTCTATAGTGTATAATCCTTACAAGTGACATGTTCTTGGAATACGTTGAAGGAAACGCGTAAGCGTCATGATATTCTCGGCGCTTTTGACCTTTAGGTCGTGAAAAAACTATAACTAATAAGCGATCTTGCGCTTGAATATTTATATTACGATTAGACGACTAAATTTATGGTTTAATCGCTGCAGCGAACATCGTTCGTTTTTTGTTCAGGATAGCTTCTCTATACGAACTCAATGAGGAACAATAACATTGTCAAACACATTTTGATTTGTTTCGCAACCTGTGACGTCACCCAAGGCGCCATGACAGATTGGAGCGTTTTCGTTACAAATTTAAATACATTTTTTAAATCGCAAAATAAACTATGTAAATGATTGTTTTAAATCAAAATAATACATTTTTGTGACTATATAGATACTGCACTTTGTCACTTATTGCCGCACCAAATGACGCCCTGTCTTCACGCTTCCCTTTATCTCATCATGACAGTGCAACAAAGTTATAAACGGTACACAGCGGCCTCTAGAAACCCCACAAAGTCGATTCCTTTTGAGGTGGAGTTCGCGAATATCCGCGGACTCCATGCGAACCTCGATACCGTCCACCATCACCTAGAGACGGCACGGCCTTCTGTGATGTTCCTTACGGAGACACAGATACGCCGCCCTGACGACACGTCTTACCTCAGTTACCCGGGTTATGTCATTGAGGAACAATTCCGCGACAAAGCCGGAGTGTGCGTGTTCGTTAGGGCGGATGTCTGCTGCCGCCGGTTGCGCTGTCTAGAGAACCCCTCCTACTCCGTCCTTTGGCTGGACGTGGATCATGGCTCTATGAGCCAGATCTACGTGTGCGTCTACCGCTCACACACAGGGGACACTGGGACAACAAGGCTTTTCGAATACTTCAGCGAAATGGCTGACAATGCGCAGGTGCGGTTCCCGAACGCTGACCTGGTTTTCCTGGGGGACTTTAACGGTCATCACGTTGAGTGGCTGGGGTCCCTTAGGACCGATCATGCGGGACGATCCGCCCATGCATTCGCTCTCTCCCACGGGCTGACCCAGATGGTACAGGGGATCACCCGGATACCTGACAGGTCAGACCACACGCCCGCCTTGCTGGATCTACTGCTGACGAGTCGCCCAGCCGAGTACAGTGTGTCGGTACGTACCCCACTGGGCACTTCTGACCACTGTGTGGTGCACGCCAGCTTCCAAGTGCCACCGCCTGCTCGTGCTGAACAAATGACTCGACGACTATGGCACTACTCGTCGGCAGACTGGGACGGTCTCCGCGATTACTTTGCGTCCGTCCGGTGGAGCCAACGCTGCTTTGTAGGGAAGGCGCCAAACGCTGCTGCCGTTGCTGGCGAGATCAGTCTAGGGATAGAATATTATATCCCTTTCACTGATGTCGCCAGCATCCGCAAAGCTCGCCCCTGGTTCGGGCGTGAATGTGCCGAGGCTGTTCAGAAAAAACAGTCGGCATATCGCGCCTGGGTCAGGGCTCGGGCGGCACGTGACCCGAATGTGAACCGCCTCAAAGCAGCATACAATAGGGCCACTAGGTTCAGCAAGAGGGCCTTCAAGAGAGCGGATGCCCAGCGCGTCGCGCGGCTTGGTCAGGAGCTCACATCCCACCCCACGGGCAACCGTGGATACTGGCAACTGGCCAAAGTCGTACAGTCAAATTTTTGCCAACCCTCGCTGCCACCATTGCGTTTTCCTGATGGATCACTGGCTCACAAAGCCCAAGAGAAGGCGGACATGCTCGCAGACCTCTTTGCGGCTAATTCCCGCGTCGATGACCATGGCCTGCAGCCCTCCGCCATCGCCAACTGTGGCCACACTATGCCTGATATTGTTATCAGGCAATGTGATGTACGGGCAGTGCTGCGGTCGCTCGACACGCGGAAAGCCAGTGGCCCTGACGATGCCGTCAGGGCCACTGGCTGTCCGGCGGTGGTGTTACGAAAATGTGCCGCTGAGTTGTCTCCAGTACTAACGCGTCTGTACCGCCTGTCATACTGTACAGGGCTCGTGCCGGAGGTCTGGAAAGAGGCGAACGTACAACCGATCCCCAAGAAAGGGGATCGCTCCGATCCAGGCAACTATCGACCCATAGCTGTCACCTCAGTCATTTGCAAGGTGCTTTAGCTCCTTATCAATAAGCAGCTCATGCGATACCTGGAGGATCACTCGCTAATCAATGATCGGCAATATGGCTTCATCCCAAAACGATCAACGGGTGACCTCCTGGCATTCGTCACGCATGTATGGGGTGAGGCTTTGGAAAAGTACGGCGAGTCCTTGGCTATTAGCCTGGACATCGCCAAAGCTTTCGATAGGGTCTGGCATGCTTCGCTCCTTTCCAAGCTTCCGGCATATGGTCTACCTCCTCAACTGTGCAGCTGGATTGCCAGCTTTTTAAACGAGCGCCGAGTGCGGGTCCTCTGCGATGGCCAGGCTTCTCGCTTCTTGCCAGTGAATGCCGGGGTACCGCAGGGGTCCGTACTATCACCAACTCTCTTTCTTCTGCATATCAATGATATGCTATCCCTCGGGAGCATTCATTGCTATGCAGATGACAGCACACTGCACGGGAGTTACTCGGTTCGTCCGACGGCGGAGCGATCTGAGATTGAGGAGGAGAGACGACGACTCGTGGCTGATCTCGACCGTAACCTCGATAGTATCTCCCAATGGGGTGCCGAGAACTTGGTCGAGTTCAATGCCTGCAAAACACAGGCGTGTGCATTTACAGCGAAAAAATCCCCTTTCCTTCCCCTACCCACTCTTCAGAATTCAACATTACCAATGAAAGATAATCTACACATCCTTGGCATAGACGTACGTCGAGAGCTCAATAACACTAAATACATTGAGAGATGTATTGGGCTAGCTTCGCGGAAACTAGGAATACTGAACAAGGTAAAGCGATTCTTTACACCGCACCAGAGGTGTCTGCTGTACAAAACGCAGATTAGACCCTGCGTCGAATACTGCTCTCACCTCTGGGACGGCTCCGCGAAGTATTTGCTGGACGCACTCGACGCTATGTAGCGACGCGCTGTTCGCATTATAGATTGTCCGGAGGTAACGGGAAGCCTTGAGCCGCTAGCCCAGCGCCGAACAATTGCTTCCTTGGCCGCGTTCTACCGTATTTACCACGGTGAGTGTTCTGAAGTGCTCTTCAATCTGATCCCACCCTCTCCCTTCCGATCCCGAACAACGCGTGCCGGGCAGAGATGTCACTCTCGTACCGTGGAAACCGTGTTCGCGAGAGCTGAGCGTTTCTCTGCCGAACGATGGTGGCTTGGAACGCCCTGCCCGCGCACGTGTTTCCCCCAACATATAACCCTGGGTTCTTTAAGCGAAGCGTGAAGAGGCACAATACTGGGTCGTCAAGTTGAGGGTCACTCTCTATAGTATTCCTGTGTACTGTGAGAGTTGCCCACAATCACCAGACGTCGCCACAGCTTAGCATCAGGCGGGTGGCGTCAATTTGTCGACCTAAATATAATCAATTTTTGAAATTTGGGACACAATCCTATTGTCGGGAACGCACAAATTGCACTTCCCCTGAGTGTTCGATGAGTGCACGGTAATTCGACCTTTAGGGGTCGAATTACTTATGATTATTTACATTGGCTTAGCGTGTCAAATCCTACTAATCTGTGAGGATGAGCATGTGAAACACGAAACCCTACTTAAGGTCGTTTGTACTGCGATTCCAGCTGTTTGTTCCGCTTCAAGAAACATTCTATGTAACATTATAGATTAGTGTATACAATATTGCGAGTAAATGCATGATTGCACTGTGGACTATCACTATCGATCGTAAATTGTTTGAAAATATAAAGTTCATTATTTTTTCACGTAGGTACTTAGTTAACTGTATTTAGTTGAAATAGATAACGTAAGTAATTGACAATATAGATTTCAATTGTAATGCATATTTCTTAGATACTTAGGTACTAGCATTTTCTTAATTTATTCTAAATAAAAAATGTGTGGAAAGTATTATTGAAATAACTAGAACACAATGACATTTCATGATAATAATATAAGATGCGAAAAAGGTTTATTCCCGCTCGTCGCACTCTCTACTTGGTCCAACTGGTAGTAAGTTAAAGGAATTTAATAAAATTTCACCCACAATTAGTTCATTACATGGAAACATAATCTATAGCTATAATAAATCTGTAGAAGTGACAATTCTGTACATTGAAAATATCAAAAAAATAAATGGCAGGGGGTATTACTAGACCGACACCGAATCCAAACATGTGATTATAAAAATTTTGTCTGTCTGTTTGTTCAGGCATTACGATGAAACTTGGTATAATTATTGTTTAATATCCTGGGCACCACACTGGGTACTTTTTATCCCGGAAAAGTATAAACAATAAAAAACATTACTTTACCAACCGCAAATAATAAGATTGTCGTAGGTTTTTTTTTATATTGGGTTCGCCAAATTGACGCTGCCCGCCTGGTGGTAAGTCGTGACGACGTCTAGCGATTGTGGGCCACTCTCACAGCACACAATACTATAGAGAGTGGCCCTCAACTTGACGACCTACTGATGTGCCTCTTCACGCTCCGCTTAAAGAACCCAGGGTTATATGTGGGAGGAAACACGTGCACAGGCAGGGCGTTCCAGGTCACTATCGTTCGGCAGAGAAACGAACGTTTAAAACGTTCGCCATCCACTGTGGGGGAGTGGCATCTCTGCCCACGCGGCACGCGTTCGGGATCGGAAGGAAGACGGTGGGATCAGATTGAAGAGCTCTTCAGAACAGGTTACGTCACCCGCAGTGGAGTTCACTGCACACAGCTAAGATACTATAATATTTTAACTTAAGATACAATATCGCTCGCCGTACAATGCAATGGACTATCACACACGACGTAGATAATAAATAATAAATAATAATAAATAATAATTTTCGTATCTTAAGATGATTTTTTATGGTATAATAGAGAATATAATAGAAGATATTATTATAATAGAGAAACTGGTGTAGGGGGGCTTTATGTACGCAATAAAACCCAAAACAATGGTTTTTAGAACTTTTGTCTGTTTGTCTGAATGTTTGAACACGCTAATCTCAGAAACGAAAATTTATTGATTTGAATTTGCGGTTTGATTTCTATCGCTTCATAAATAAAAAAGTTACGTAGATCTAAAATAAAACGCAGGCGGAGCTGCGGGCAACAGCTAGTACATAATAGTATTATACCTATATCTGCTCCAGTGAGGTGAGTGCTATTCCACCACGATGCGAAAGTAAAAATATTTGAATCCCAGATGTTAGAAACATTGACCCAGTTGTTTTCACTTTGCTTGCTACGAGTAGAGTAATCCCAAGACATGGAAATGGAACAATAGCAACACACAGATATAACTAACTTGGAGTTTATAACTCCAGGCTTGAGGTGAGTATTATAGTCAGTGAGCCAGGGGTTGCGATGTATCATTTAAATCATCTGTAAATTGGCACCCATGTCTTGATTTTTTCGGTTTCAACAACCATAATATAAATCTTAGATCATAATTTAAGTAAAAATTGTGTCAATTTTAATAAACTAGTTGGATCAACATTGTCAGATCTTTTATAAAGGCAGTCAGTGGCTAGAGTGTGACGCAGTTCCAGACGAAAAATGTTCATTGTCTGTTTTAGCTACCTACTTAATGCGTAGGTTAAATTCCAGCCGGGCGCCACTGGAAATACCTCCAGCGTGCGAGCCAGAGACGGCAATCAAACGTGAGAGTGGCCGCAGCGGTGGCGTTAGGCCGCGGAATAAAAAAAAAACACTTAAATTCCATAAATAAATGTTGGTCACGTCGCGTCGTGCACTCACTGAAGTATACCACTTCGTAACTAAGTTGTTTGACTAAGTTTGAAGAACATAAGCTTAGATAAAAGAATAACTTCTGTTCTAATAAAATGTTGTTTTACTTCAGTGACTATCTTAAAGAAAAAAATTACCATCTTTTTCTAGTTTAACACAATGTTGTGAAAAAAAGTTCATTTTATTGAAAAGTTGTCAAAAATTATTACCATGGTTTTTACAAAAAATGTACTTAATGTTTTTTGAAGGTTTACTTTAAGTTTATTTGACAAAGTATGTTGCGATGTAAGTAGCTAGAGTAAAGCGGATTTTATAAGTTTATTTGACAAAGTATGTTGCGATGTAAGTAGCTAGAGTAAAGCGGATTTTATAAGTTTATTTGACAAAGTATGTTGCGATGTAAGTAGCTAGAGTAAAGCGGATTTTATAAGTTTATTTGACAAAGTATGTTGCGATGTAAGTAGCTAGAGTAAAGCGGATTTTATAAGTTTATTTGACAAAGTATGTTGCGATGTAAGTAGCTAGAGTAAAGCGGATTTTATAAGTTTATTTGACAAAGTATGTTGCGATGTAAGTAGCTAGAGTAAAGCGGATTTTATAAGTTTATTTGACAAAGTATGTTGCGATGTAAGTAGCTAGAGTAAAGCGGATTTTATAAGTTTATTTGACAAAGTATGTTGCGATGTAAGTAGCTAGAGTAAAGCGGATTTTATAAGTTTATTTGACAAAGTATGTTGCGATGTAAGTAGCTAGAGTAAAGCGGATTTTATAAGTGACTTATCAATATTTACTTGGTATATATAATCATTTTTGTCTCAGAATCGTTTTACCAACTTACATAAAACAACAAAATGGTAAAACAGAAAATACTTCCAGTACAAATTACGGAGCTCAGAAATGTGAAATTAATAAAGGTTTATTGAGAACAAAAACCCATTTGAGTGTATTTTATTACTCAATAAATATACATAAAGTAATGGCGCAGTATATTGTACAAGTGAACGAAAACAGAACAGTAAATAAATTAATGAACGAAATATTAACGCACGCAAACAAAGCCTGTGGATAATCAGCAAAAACAAGATTCTACCATCATATTGGACAGCTGCAGGTTATGATATATTTGACATTTATTTGTATTAACGACAGGACGGGATGTTGATTGTTTCATTTATTTTAATTACCTCTAAAAATGCAGAAAATACCACAAATTGGTTACCGATTAATTTGTTTCTGTTTAATTGCCATTGATCACGAAATAAAATTAAAGAATCGACATTAGTGCTTCGAACACACCAATAAATTATGTCTCATTCATGTAAAACGAAACGTGAGCTAACTTCAATATACTCGTAACAATATTGCTCGCCGCGTTCTTAATGCGGCTTGCCACATACCAAATCCAATGACAACGTCACTTAACGTGGTCGCATCTAACAAAATATAAGTCTATGAATCAAAGAATCAATTTCGTTTATTCAGTTTAGGCACATAAAGAGCACAAATGAATGTCAAAATTTTACATTTTTATATCAAGCAATATTATAAAAATACTAAATTCAGTACATAAATAACCATTTGAAAATGATTCTTTCGCTGGTTCGGTTAGTTGGTTCTCCTGAGAAGATACCAGCAAGAAACTCAGGTAGATTATCCATTTTATTTTTTAATAAAGTTTTGTTTACATTGTGTTACTATTTATATTGAAAGAGTGGCTAACAACAGCAGATTAGGGTGACCATGCATTTTTATCATTAAGATATTCGTCTACATTATAATAGCCTTTCTTCATCAAACGTTTTTTCACTACTACTTGTATTTTAAACTTATTAAGAGGCATGTCAACCAAATCCTGCGGAATTTTATTAAATATTTTTGTACATTTGCCTACAAACGAATTACCAACTTTATGAAGTCAAATTTTTGTCATTGCTAGCTTATTTTTATTTCTTGTATTATAATTATGGCTGGCGGATCTTTTTTTAAAGAGTTCTATGTACTTCCGTACATATACGATGTTGTCGTAAACATATTGAGAAGCAACTGTTAAAATATTAATTTCTTTAAATTGTTCTTTAGCGAGTCACGGGGTCTGAGTCTATAGATTGCTCGTATAGTTCGTTTCCGTAATATGAATATTGTCTCAATATCGGCAGCTGAGCCCCATAGCAGCAGACCATATTTTATGACATAACGCTATAAAAGTAGCCAAAATAAACTAATCGTGCCGTTTTTTCATCAGTCAGTGACGTTATCTTTCTAACCGCATAGGCAGCCTAACTAAATCTTCCTGCCAAGGCTGTGATATGAGAACCCCGTTGCAGTTTACTATCTAGAGTTATCCCAAGAAAAACTGTGGTATTGACTATTTGAACTAATTCATTATTCATAGTAATATGAGTATCCACCTGTCTAACATTGGGCATAGTAAAGGACATCGTCGAATCTCGCCCCAGAACCAACAAACATGTGGCTTATACCATATATATTTATCTATTTTAATGAATTAGAGGCAAATATCTATATCACACGGACAAGGATCTATTCTAAATTAATAATTAAGAATAATGTAACGATTTATACTTACTACCGACATTTTCAATCAACGACAACCGGTTAAGGATGCGCAACTGAACCAAATTCAAAATGAAAGTAATCGATTATCAAGTAATATATTCGTCTTATAACTTATATCGATTACCAAATAATCGATATTTCACGTATTCATTATTATTTATTAACATAGTAATGTTTTACCTCACAAATAAATAACTACTATTTTGACCACCGTTGTGACATCGTTGATGTCAGCTCACCATCAAGCGAGGTGAAGTCAAGTTGACGAGCAATATATATAAGCAGGTATATGTAAAAATAAACCAAAATCAAAATGAAAGTAATCGATTATCAAGTAAATATAATCGTCTTATAACTTATATCGATTACCAAATAATCGATATTTCACGTATTCACTACTATTTTGGCCGCCGTTGTGACATCGTTGATGTCAGCTCACCATCAAGCGAGGTGAAGTCAAGTTGACGAGCAATATATATAAGTAAAATCGATTTTCTCATAATGAATAATATCAATTACATCCTTATTCCACAATCCACAAGCAAGTAGCAGGCATGTGTCATAACTGTCACTACTGTCACATATAACTTTTTTAAATACTATTCATAGATACAGAGACAATCAATATGTACGGTTAGCAGTTGTTATAGTATTTGTATGTAAAACTTAACCAGCTGTATTTATAGATTGCTTGCTTGCTAATGGTTATTTCTACTACCTATCAATAATGTCTAGAAAAAGTATTTAAAGGGTTCGATTTTCAAAGTCCATTCCGATTTCCGAGCAATTAAAATGCATAAAAATACTTAACCAACTATTGTCGGTTTTTGCGCAAACATAACCTTAAAATCTTACATATTTGTTGGATTTTTGCGCTTGACTTGCTTGGCCGTCTTAAAAATACAATGTGATGAGAACTCCCAACACTCATTAAAATTAAAAAAAAAAAAATTTAATCAATTGCTTTCATATTTTACATAAAATAAGTTACTTCATAGCAAACAGTTTGGTTTCACTAAAGGCAGGAACACAACGGATGCAGGAGTTGCACTTGTGAAACATATATTTGATGCATGGGAAGAAAAGCAGGATGCCATTGGTATCTTTTGCGGCAAAACTGACAATAGTTGGTTAAGTATTTTTATGCATTTGAATTGCTCGGAAATCGGAATGAACTTCGAAGTTCGAACCCTTTAAATACTTTTTCTAGACATTATTGATAGGTACTAGAAATAATCATTAGCAAGCAAGCAATCTATAACTACAGCAGGTTAAGTTTTACAGACAAATACTATAACAATTGCTAACCGTATTGATTGTCTCTGTATCTATCAATAGTATTTAAAAAAGTAATATGTGACAGTTATGACACTTGCCTGCTACTTGCATGTGGATTGTGGAATAAGGATGTAATTGATATTATTCATTATGAGAAAATCGATTTTACTTATATATATTGCTCGTCAACTTGACTTCACCTTGCTTGATGGTGAGCTGACATCAACGATGTCACAACGGTGGGTAAAATAGTAGTGAATACGTGAAATATTGATTATTTGGTAATCGATATAAGTTATAAGACGATTATATTTACTTGATAATCGATTACTTTCATTTTGATTTTGGTTTATTTTTATATATACCTACTTATATATATTGCTCGTCAACTTGACTTCACCTCACTTGATGGTGAGCTGACATCAACGATGTCACAACGGTGGTCAAAATGGTAGTGAATACGTGAAATATTGATTATTTGGTAATCGATATAAGTTATAAGACGATTATATTTACTTGATAATCGATTACTTTCATTTTGATTTTGGTTTATTTTTATATATACCTACTTATATATATTGCTCGTCAACTTGACTTCACCTCACTTGATGGTGAGCTGACATCAACGATGTCACAACGGTGGTCAAAATAGTAGTGAATACGTGAAATATTGATTATTTGGTAATCGATATAAGTAAAAGACGATTATATTACTTGATAATCGATAACTTTCATTTTGAATTTGGTTCAGTTGCGCAACCTTAACCGGTTGTCGTTGATTGAAAATGTCGGTAGTAAATATAAATCGTTACATTCTTCTTAATCTTAATTTGGGCTAAATGACATTGTGTGAGAATGTCCAAACATATTTTATATTACATGGGGCACAATAAAAGTTTTGCACTTCTAGCTAATCGGAACTATTTGAATTTCGAATGTTATATTTTTTTAAACGTTGCAAACTTCTTGGTAATAAAAAAAAGCAATTGGTGGGAAGTCATTTGTCAATTGTTTTTTATCACACATCAAAGATCGACGTATGCAACATGAATTAAGTCGAAAAGATTTTAGAGCGATGATTTTTTATGATTTTAAAAGTTCTCTCTCTCCGTAAGACTGTGCCGTTCGTCTTCAAAATGCTTTTGGGAGAGAAGCACCTTGTTTCAGCACCGTGAGGCGATGGTTTGCTGAATTTGAGAGAGGTCGAGTTTCTTTACATGACGAATTTCGTGAAGGGCGGCCTTCAACTGCCGTCAACGAAAATAATGTGGCTACTGTTAAGCGGTTAATTGAAGAAAACCCGCGGATTACCTATGAGACAATTCGAGGACTATTGGGGATTGGTATGAGTCAAATCCAGAAATCTTGACAAGAAGAATTGAAAGTCCGGAAACTTTGTTGTCGTTGGATCCCTCATGAACTGACAGCGGAGCAGAAGCGGGCTCGCGTGGAATGGTGCTCACAGATGCTACTGAAGTACGACCACGGACATTCTAATGCTGTTTATGACATTGTCACAGGAGACGAAACGTGGATTTATTGTTTTGAACCCGAAAAAAAACAGTAATCTTGTGAATGGGTGTTTGAAAATGAGAACAAGCCAACAAAAGTGCGAGAAACGTTGGTAAAAAATGATCGCGTTTTTTTTCTCAGCTACTGGTCCCATCTGTACAATTCCACTCGAAGATCAAAAGAGTGTTAATGCCGAGTGGTATTCTACCATTTGTTTACCCAGGGTGTTAGAAAAAGTTTCGTGAAAGACGTCCCAAAAGCCGCGTTCTCCTACATCATGACAACGCTTCTTCACACACACGTAACACGGCCAACAAAACAAAGTCATTTTTAGCTTCCGAAAAAGTACAACTCATCACCCATCCTGCGCATAGCCCCGACCTGGTACCCTGAGATTTCTGTATTTTCCCCAAAATCAAAGATTTGATGAGTGGTATCACTTTTACCAACTCCGAAGAGGCAGTGATAGCGTTCAATCAGCACGTAGAAAACATGCCTTCAGATCTGTGGTCCTCCTGTTTTAAAAAATGGTTCGATCGCATGAAAAACTGTTTAAAATGTAAAGGAGAGTATTTTGAAAAGCAATAAACATAATATTTTGGTTTTAACATGTTGTTTTTTTAAGTTACGCAAAACTTATAGTGTGACCTACGTATATTATTATTTTATCCCGGTTCTTCTAGTTTTGTTTCTCTTTAAACTATATTCAATGCTAATTTGTAGGATCACTTTTGTCTCCTGCTTTGGATAAAGGAATGATTTTACTTTACTTCATAAGATTAGGAAACTGATTTCCATCTATACAATTATTGAATATGAATGCAAGGTAAGGCGCAATAGCAGGCTTTATTGCTTTTATTATATTGGTTGAAATGCCCCAAATATCCTCAGTATTTTTTATATTCAGTTCTTTAAAAGTTTTAAGTATAGTGACAGAGTCAATATAATGAAAATCAAAGTTAACTTATCTAACTTAACTACATTCATCAACACTAGATTTGAGAAGAGAATTGGCAATTGGAACATTTGTGAAAAAAGATTCAGATGCATTGGCCACTGCAGAATCAGTTTTTATATGTTTATCATCTATTTTTAACTCGAAGGATCGATCACGTGACTTTGCTTTACAGGTTTCTTTGTTAATAATATGGTCGCACCATTCTCGTATGCACGTGCTCACACATACGTACAGGACATTCCTGTAACTGATGTAAATTTAGAACGTCACTAACACTATGCTACGAACATCCAGATGTGCGTGTTAAATCAAAGTGCTATGTTAGTTATACATTAGAATAACTTCCATCAGATTTAGTAGGTACTTGCCGAAGTTACAGGTTGTGTATTGGTTGAGCGACTATAAGCATTTGGCTTTTAGAAAACTTTTGTAAACGTAGAAGTTGTTGAAAGTCTTGAAGTAGCGATACTTATATTAAGAACTGACAAACTATTGACAGATAAATAAAGGTATAACAAAAGTGTACAAAGTAGATTTTTATTTTTTTTTATATTGTGTTCGCCAAATTGACGCCACCCGCCTGGTGGTAAGTCGGGACGACGTCTAGCGATTGTGGGCCACTCTCACAGCATACAATACTATAGAGAGTGGCCCTCAACTTGACGACCTACTGATGTGCCTCTTCACGCTCCGCTTAAAGAACCCAGGATTATATGTGGGAGGAAACACGTGCACAGGCAAGGCGTTCCAGGCCACTATCGTTCGGCAGAAAAACGAACGTTTAAAACGCTCGGTTCTCGCGAACATTCTATCCACTGTGTGGGAGTGGCATCTCTGCCCGGCACGCGTTGTTCGGGATCGGAAGGAAGAGGGTGGGATCAGATTGAAGAGCTCTTCAGAACACTCGCCGTGGTAAATACGGTAGAATGCGGCCAAGGAAGCTATTGTTCGGCGCTGAGCTAGCGGCTCAAGGCTTCCCGTTACCTCCGGACAACCTATAATATGGATAGCCCGTCGCTGCATAGCGTCGAGAGCGTCCAGCAGATACTTCACGGAGCCGTCCCAGAGGTAAGATAAGATAAGATAAGATAAGATAATATTTATTTGCAAAAACATGTGTACATATAATATACATAGTCAAGTGCTTATTATATAGGTCTTAAACTTCGATTGGACACAACATGTTTTACTATTGAGTGGTGTACAAATTATTATTTAACTTCAAGTCATCACATCTATATTATACATCAGTCATCCAGTTACAAACAAAAGTCAATCCTACAGGGTTATCCTCGAGAAAAGCCTTAATACTATAGTAGCACTTCTCAGTCAACAATCTTTTGAGCGCCCACTTAAAACGATTGTTGTTCAAATTTTTTATATTTTTGGGAATTTTGTTGTAGATTAATGGAGCCATGCATATTACACTTTTATGTAATAGGGCAGTCTTAGCAGGATGGACACATAGCCTGTTATTATCGCGACGATTACGCACGACTTTGTCCATTAATCTTGGAAACAGGTGTGGGTTATACCTGGTAAACAGTGCTACCTCTAGTATGTATATGCCGCGGAGTGTCAGAATATTGTGCTCTTTAAAAAATGGCACACAACTGTCAGTGCTCTCAATACCAAACATGGCACGGATGCAACGCTTTTGCATTTTAAAGACCATGTCATTGTTAGTTGCATTACCCCAAAAAATTACACCATATCGAAGTACTGACTCCACTAAACCATGGTATGCTGACAGTAAAGCTACTTTGTTAATAATAGGTGCAAGTTTATAGAGAGCGTAAGATAAGCTACTAATTTTTTTACAAAGTATGTCAATGTGTTCCTTAAATTTCAACTTACTATCTAATGTCAACCCCAGAAACCGCGCAGTCATAGACTCTTCTATTTGCACCTGGTCATGCATCAGGTTCACATTTAATCGGTGAGAGCAGTATTCGACGCAGGGTCTAATCTGCGTCTTGTACAGCAGACACCTCTGGTCCGGTGTAAAGAATCTCTTTACCTTATTCAGTATTCCTAGTTTCCGCGAAGCTAGCCCTACACATCTTTCGATGTAGTTTTTATTATTGAGCTCTCGACGAACGTCTATGCCAAGCATGTCAAGGTTGTCCTTCATTGGTAATAATGCATTCTGAAGAGAGGGTAGGGGAAGGAAAGGGGATTTCTTCGCTGTAAATGCACACGCCTGTGTTTTGCGGGCATTGAACTCGACCAGGTTCTCGGTACCCCATTGAGATATACAGTCGAGGTTCCTGTCGAGATCAGCCACGAGATGTAGTCTATCCTCCTCAATCTCCAACCGCCCTGCCGCCGGACGAGCCCAGTAGCTCCCGTGCAATGTGCTGTCATCTGCATAGCAATGAATGCTCCCGAGGGATAGCATATCATTGATATGCAGAAGGAAGAGAGTTGGTGACAGCACGGACCCCTGCGGTACCCCGGCATTCACTTGCAAAAAGCGAGAAGCCTGGCCATCGGCAGAGGACCATTCGGCGTTCGTTCAGAAAGCTGGCCATCCAGCTGCACAGTTGAGGAGGTAGACCATATGCCGGAAGCTTGGAAAGGAGCGAAGCATGCCAGACTCTATCGAAGGCTTTGGCGATGTCCAGGCTAATCGCCAAGGACTCGCCGTGCCTTTCCATAGCCTCACCCCAGACATGCGTTACGAATGCCAGAAGATCACCCGTTGATCGTTTTGGCCTGAAGCCGTATTACCGATCATTTAGTAGCGAGTGATTTTCGAGATATCGCATGAGCTGCTTGTTGATGAGGAGCTCAAACACCTTGCAGATGACTGAGCTGACAGCTATGGGTCGATAGTTGCCCGGATCAGACCGATCCCCTTTCTTGGGGATCGGTTGTACGTTCGCCTCTTTCCAGACCTCCAGCACGATTCCTGTGGAGTAAGACAGGCGGTACAGACGAGTTAGTACAGGAGACAACTCAGCTGCGCATTTCCGTAGTACCACCGCCGGAATGCCGTCAGGGCCACTGGCTTTCCGTGTGTCGAGTGATCGCAGCACTGCCCGTACATCGCATTGCCTGAGTACAATGTCAGGCATAGTGTAGCCACAGTTGGCGATGGCGGAGGGCTGCAGGCCACGGTCGTCGACCCGGGAATTAGCCGCAAAGAGGTCTGCGAGCATATCCGCTTTCTCTTGGGCTTTGTGAGCCAGTGTTCCATCTGGGTAACGCAGCGGTGGCAGCGAGGGCTGACAGAAGTTAGATTGCACGGCCTTGGCCAGTTGCCAGTATCCACGGCTGCCCGTGGGATGGGAAGTGAGCTCCTGACCAAGCCGCGCGATGCGCTGGGCATCCGCTCTCTTAAAGGCCCTCTTGCTGGATTTTGTGGCCCGGTTGTACGCTGCTTTGAGCCCGGTCCCTGATCCAGGCGCGATATGCCGACTGTTTTTGTCGAACAGCTTTGGCACAATCTCACCCGAACCAGGGACGGGCTCTGCGGATACTGGCGACATCAGTGAAAGGGATGTAATATTCCATCCCTAAACTGATCTCGCGAGCAATCGCAGAAGCGTTATCCGAGGGAGCCTTTCCTACAAAGCAGTGCTGGCTCCAGGGGACGGACGCATAGTAATCGCGTAGACCCTCCCAATCCGCTGACGAGTAGTGCCATAGTCATCGTGACATTTGTATAGCACGTGCAGGAGGTGATACCTTCATGCCAGCGTGAACAACACAGTGGTCGGAACTACCCAATGGGGCTCCTACCGAAACACTGTACTGGGCTGGGCGACTCGTCAGCAGTAAATCCAGCAGATTAAACTTAACCGCACACAAAGTTATCTTTTTAAGTTCGATAATATATAGTACGTGTATTCATTAAATATCAGAATCTAAATATTTAAAAAAACCCTAGTTGAAATCCGCATTGTGTCAGGTGTCGCTTGCAGTAAATATAATTTCAAGAGAAACAAAACTAGAAGTACCGGGACAAAATAATAATTTAATATAAAAATATGTTTGGGCATTCTCACACAATGTCATTTAGCCCAAATTAAGCTAATAATAAGCTTCTGTAATGGGATCTAGACGACCGATAAAATTACTTCTATATTTCTAAATACATACATATGTAATTATGCATAGAAAACACCCACACTCAGAAACATACATTTGTGGATCACACAAATAATTTGATTCAACCTGGAATTGAACCTGGGACCTCAACTGGGGCCACTGTGCCACCGAGGTAGTTAAGGGATAAGCGTTATTTCTGTAAGAAATAGTATTTTTGAACAAGAAGCTTAAAAAAGCAGGTTTATCACAACAATTTCAGTAAAAAAATATACAAAATCAGATTTATGAGTTGTCATTTTTCAGCAAATGTTTGTAAAACAAATTGTTGATTTATTCATAAAGTAGTTAATGCGTCGACCGTTAGCGACGACCGACAGCGAGAGCCGCGAGCCAGTCATTAGTCAACGTGCAGATAAGGACACACGCACGTACTAACTACAGTCTGTGTGGAGCTTTGTTTAATTACCACGCATTCTCATTGTACACTCGTAGGGTGCGGAACACCACTGACACTATTCAATAGGACGTATTAATAATCTATTTTATCACAAATAATGTAAAACTAATGAGTTTATCTCCCTAATCTCAGGAACTACCTACTAGTTCAAATCGAAATATTATGATTGTGTTGAACAGTATATTTATATTATGTGGGAATGCA
Source organism: Nudaria mundana (assembly GCA_963556515.1). NCBI lineage: Eukaryota > Metazoa > Arthropoda > Insecta > Lepidoptera > Erebidae > Nudaria > Nudaria mundana. The sequence continues at coordinate 260,815 of OY748300.1, forward strand.
TATAGTGTTATAAGTACTCGTACCATATTATCGGGCTGACTAATCGTAAGGATCATGCCAACACGGTGTACTTAAATCAAAACCAACAGAACGGCAGGTAACATAGAAGGCAGTAAGCAACAGACCGAGTTTGGTATCATTAATGTTTATTTTCAGGAAATTCGACGTAGAAAACACTTACGAGAATAAAATAGTATTCAGTACAGAGTAAAATTAGAAAAGGAAAATTTCGAGGAATTCTGAAGACAAGGCTGACATGTCATCTGTACATAAATAAATTTGTACGTTCTACGTTCGGTAATAGCCTGTCAACGAAACGAGAAGAACTTCCACTACCGACTTTATTTTTTAAATTCCGTAGTAGGTTTATAATTCAACTAAAATTATAAACAAGTTAAAGTCCACGGCACCACCGTAGTCCAGGAAAAACTGCCCAGGATAGAGGGTCGCCTTTCATATTATGCGCTACCTAAAGAACGAGTTTCAGCCAATAATATTTAGAAGTATAAAAAAAATCGAAATATGGGTTACAAAAAATTTATAAAATATATTATATACTTAACATATATTAGATATTATTTAAAACTATTGAATTGGACAAATCCGCCCTAAGAACCATAGTGGAGAGGACGACTCTCCTTTACTAAAGGCTATTTGTTAACAGTACATAGTCTGGTCATTAAATAATGATAAATAAACCTTTGAATTAACTTACATAGTCTAATCAACAAGTCTAGTCAACTATGGATTGCGAAGTCCGAAATAAATTATTTTTGTTTTATTATTATTTTATATTTTTTTTATTTTCACACACACTATGAACAGCAAAAGGAAGCCTTGTTGTTAAAAGGCGATCTCTCTTAGACGCAACCTTTGGTTTGGATAGACAATGTACTGAAGAAATTAATAGAAAACAAAAACACTATGCCTTTGTTAACAGGTAAACAGCCTAACTCATATATCGTCTGCGGGGTGACAGGAATGCGGGGCAGACGAAAAAGGAGAAAGTGAAAGCGCGGCGAGTGCGCGGCAGGCACAATTATGACTTCGCTAGCTGCAAAGCTAGCAGCCACACGTTTCCCTAGTTTCGGTCGCTCTATGTCATATACACACGAGATTACAATGAATCGATCAATCTTCGGACACAAAATTGGAAGCCAAGCCAACCAACCGGCATTTAATATTTACAAATATTTTAGGAAAAATAAAATAGACCCGCGTATTATGGAATAAAATCAAATCAAATTATTATAAAAGTTACATTATTTATTTTTAAAATTATGTTTTTACCCATAAGCAATTGTATTCTTAATACTTTACAGAGTACCTTACAATGTTTTTTTTTAGTATTTATGTAAGATTGTCAGGCGATATATGAGTTAGGCGGTCACACTATAGTATGATATAATACAGAATTATATACCTACCAAGTTTTTGTTAGCCTACTAGGGTCGGCGTAATATGAAATGCAGAAACAATAAATATATTCTATGTAACATTTTCTTGTATGTTTCGCTGTTTTATTTTTCAACATGACACACGTCTATTTCGTGACAGACATCATAAATTTGCGGCATATTCCTTTGGCATATAATATGTTTGCCTCTTTGAATTGTTTATGATTTAAAACCAGCTCGAAATCCGTATACTTATGTGTGTAAGCATTTCTTCTGTGATTTCGTAACATATCTGACTCCTTACTTAGTAAAAGTTTTAATGTATTCGTTAGTAGTTGGAATTATGATAAAGGTTTGAACTTTTTTTTTTTTTTGATTCCGCCAGTCTAACGTCCATAGCCGGGCGTCTCTGGTTACAAGCAGAACGGTAGGGGAGCCCAAGCAGGGATTTCGGGATTTACTAAAGCGCGGCAGATTAATATACAGGGGGACACCTTGTACCCGGTTAAGTACCTCCACCAAATATGAACCTCATAAATAAGGCCGCGCATTTTTTTTTACTAATCTGATCCTTTATCCTGGATAAAGGATCAGATAAGTAAAAAAAAATTGATCATCAGAAATTCTCAAGCGCGTCAGATTAAGTTAAGGTGAGTTAATTACATGCTAAATAGTGTATATTCCACTAATCTGACAATTTGAGAGTGACGTAAAGAAAGGGGAGGGCTACAAAGTTGTAAAAAAAAACGTTATCTGGACATTCTCGAGCGTAGCTCAATATTTTTTTTATTTTAAAGGAAATAATTCAAGGATAACGAAAAATATATATAATATGACGATTTCCACAAGCCGAAGTAACAAAAATTCGTCGATAAAGTTGAATGCGTGCAACTGCGTAATGCCTATATTCTCCTCTCCGCGTTTCTATTCCTCTCTCACTCTTTCTCTATCTATTACTCTCTCACTCCGTCCCCACTCTGGTTTCTGTTGCCATGACGCCATAACTGATGATTTGGGTTCAAAGGAGCATAATGTGGAGGATTCTTTTAACATCATACAATCTTTTACTTGCCACTTGTATGGGCTGAAAAAGTAAGACGTTGTTAATCAATAAGACGTACTTACAAGGTAAAAGATAAATCCCAACCCTTTTCCTTGAGTGTCCGGAATTACGATGCGTGCAACTTACCACCCTGCCAATCGGAGTTACTCCAGCAAGTGTTACGCACAATATTTATTGCATGCTTGTGGAGTAATGCCCATAATGCAAAAATTATAGATCTTTTACCAACAGACTATGGATGGAAAGTTGTCGACGGAAAATTCAAAATGATCTGGTTCGCAGGTGATCAATTGCCGAAAGCGTATGAAGATGTAGTCATAACACCTGATCTTTTTGAGGATACTCCAGAATCCGGTATATTTTTTCTCCAATAATAAAAAAACACGTATTTCATAAAAAAAAATTGTTAAATATTTTAATGATTTTTTGTTACAGATACGCTATCGGAGGATGAAATTGAGCCAGAAGAGCTTCTCTTCTATTGAATAATATAAAATTAAATTTTTTTTTGTCAGATTAGGCGAATCCCTCTAGATAATCGTCAGATTATTAGACAGCACGTTTAGGACATAAAGATGAACCATATAAATCTTAATCTGACGCGCTTGAGTCCTTCAAAATGGCGAATTTTTTTTCCCCCATCATGCAAACGATCAGATTAACATACATACATTATTAAGAATACGTAGGACATTTATGCTATAAATATCTGACGCGCTACTGGTTTGATTTGGAAAATTATACTTATGTTGAAAGCTGCATTTATCTATCAATAGGAGCGGAGCAGCAGTGAAATGTGTTTCAAAAACGAGGAAAGTTTATTTCTTTTAAAAGATTCCTTTGCGTGCGCTCGCCCTGGTCAAACGGTTAATGTTATGTTAACGGGTGATTGTTACTCTTTAAAAGTTCTAAAATAAGGTCTACGATACACACTAACATATTATTTTATGGAAATTAAGTTCGTTCTAAAACAATTATTTGCGAAGCTAGATATTATTAGGGGCGACGCGACGGGGACAATATTTCCAGTCGACGGGAACGGGAAACATACCAAATTACGCGAACTACGTCGCGGGTGACTGCTAGTAATATAATATTTTAACAATTCTGTGATATTAATATAGGATAATCTGGGACATACATCAGTAATGATGGTGATATATGTTGTGGGCACACACAATATAATCTGTTGACGTTGGAACGGGACACCGATCGTGATGTTACGACGCGCGACGTCACGTGACCACGGCTACACAACAGCGATTAATGTCCGATAAAGTGGTGTTGGACGCATCACGAGCGAAGCGACGATCCATCATGACGATGAAGCGTATTTATGCCGATAGAATATATTGGATAACAGACAACATTATATCATACGTGAAGGAATTAGACATTAACATACTACATAGGAAATCATATCAATGCTTTGTTAAACGATTTTTTGCAAATATTGTAAGTAATATTATTGCAATAAATTAATTAATTTATGAGTACTCTACACTCATAAATTAATGTATTTGTTACTTTTATTTTTTGAATGCCGCAAATCAACCTCATATATATTTATATGTACTATTCCCTAATTCTGTGCCTCAGGTAATACTCACAACTGGAGCGTCTTTCAAAATTAGAATGTGTAACAAAAATATAAAATTATTATCTCAACTGTTCTGCTTATTGTTAAAAAAAAAATTAAGTAAAATTAAAGATTGAACTTGATTTAACATTGAGTTTATATGAAATATCATAAAATAGGTTCCTATGGACCTATAGGAATATCAATAAGGTGGCGTAAATAATCTTGCTCTTATAATTAACCACAACATTATCGAGCTAAGAATGATAAAACGGAATTCCATTGAACAGAGCTACAAGGACACGTCACGTCCCGGAGTTTTTGAATTCTAGTCAAATTCTCACATCTTGAAGTCGATTTATTAACTAATGACACATTTAAAGAGGATGACAGGATACAATAAATAACATAATGTAAATAGGTTTAAGGAGGCAGTGCGCAGTGGACCGAAACGATTAAACACATTGATGATACCTACGAAAGAACGCATTCACAATTTATATTTCAAGAACTTGAGTTAATGAGATATCTTATAAGAATTATAATTAGTTCTTTCTGCTTCAATACTATAAGTAGTTGTAAAAAAATGGTTGTTTTAATTGAGAGGAAGGATAAATGAAATGATGAATTATTATATTATACCAACATTATAAATAAATAAATAAATATGTTAGGACAATCCACACAACGCCATCTAGTCTCAAACTAAGAGAGCTTGTGATATGAGTACTAGATAAACTGATATAAATACTTTTATACATTTTTTTTTGTAAATACATACATATTATACACAGGAAACATCCTGACTTTGGTACAAACGTATGTGGCATCACACAAAGTTTGTCCCGACCGGGAATCGAACCCGAGACTCCGGCGTCGAAAGCGCCACCACGCCACCGAAGCAGTCAACTATTATAAGTCAAAAATTATAATTATGTGACGTAATAAATACACGTTAATTTGTTAAATTAACCACAGCTTTTGGTTGTTCTGTAAAGAAATGTGTCAATCTACAACTTTGAAATTTTAATTTCTTATGGAATGAATTTCCAAAAAGGTATACCTAATTAGAAATTGGTGAAAGTAACCTTTTTCACGTACACGCGCACACACACTTAACATATTTTATTTACGTTTTTTATTACCGATGGGGTAGATAGAGGCGTTCATTACGCCCACATTTTACCAATCTCTTTGGTCCGCGAGCCTTATGCCGTTTCCAGGCACTTTAACGGCCGTTGGACAGCAGCAGCAGGTGCCTCGTGTGCAAGTGAGAATGACTTGTGTTGATAAAACCCCTTAGATCACATGTATGTACACATGTATTGCAAAAATCAAAAATCACATAGAAAAAATCAAAAGCTCTTTGTTGCAGTTATAACGAAGATCAAAATGTTGAACACACAACAGTGTAATGAGACAATTGTTGTGCTTTAGCCTTAGCCTTTAGGAAATGAGAAAATAAAGAAGATATTCAATATAACCACAACAAAGCGACGTTAAAATCCTTTTATCTCCAGAGTTATTTGTTCTCACGGAAGCTGTAAGAGAAGTCGGCACATGGATGTACCTACGTGTTGTGCGACTACAATATGTGCTAACATTTGTCCACTACTAATGAACTTACGAGTATAAGAGCGAAGCGGGTTTATTATTTACTCATAGACAATATTTCAAGAATGTTATTTAATCTTCTTCTAAATATGGACCACAAAGAGAGCACAGAAACCGGCCAAATGCGTGTCGACCCACGGATAAGAAAGGGTTCCGTAGTTAACCATAAAAGCCTCTATAACTCCTGTACTAACAGAGTTATACCATCCGTTATAGTTTTGAATCAAAGTTACATGGACTACCATCACGGGAGGGGCTGTTTTCGCAAAAACATGCTCTTCAAAGCTAAAAATAGTTTTAGTAACATCTCAACGTTTTTAAAAGACATATCTAATGATACCCCACAAAGTGGAGTAGACGCGAAACAAAATATCATCCCTACTTTACGTGTATCGGCGACGGTGAGGTACCACAGACAATATATTCATCATAGTTTTATTTTAACACTTTGTCGGCGTAGTTTCTAGCATTAACTGTTTGGGAGGGAGGCGAGGAAGGACAGACGGACATGACGAAACTATAATCTTTCCGAGACTTTTACTAAGGAACCCTAAAAACGTAAACGTTAGATTTAATGAAACAAAGACTTCTGTTTACCTTGATCGAAGGTCGAATGGTAGACATTTAATTAAATTATTTGGTCTCATTCAGGAACAGGTTAGGATATAAACCAACACTTGATAAACATTGAAGTGAAATTGGGATTGAAGCCACAAAGTAACAAATAAATAGTTGTAGCACCAAAATAGACACGTTTTAAGTTGGACAAGGACTACGCTAGTGAAATATAAAAATTGACGGAACATAAACTATTTAACAAGTTAAATTAATGTACTTCAATTAATATTAGTTATGTAAACCGTACCTGAACGATTATCCAATTGTATAGATAGAGTTTAGGCCATATTACTGGTGCCGTTTAATATTGGTAGTACTAGTGAGTTTTTGCCAGACCGTAAACATTAACAATCTTTTACACTGTTATACTGCTCTGCTAGCCATAAAAATGTATCGAGTAAGTAACAATATCACTGTGGTGTATTACAAAATTTGTAATTCAATCAATCGAACAGTTTTGATAGAATTCAACAAAATTAATTGCTTCTATAGCACATTAGGTAAAGAAAACGGTACACAATTAAGTATAAATAAGGCTTAAACATTCTTACACCTTAGACTGTAGAGCGAATTTAACGCTCGTTAGTTATTCAGTACACTTGCTCCTGCTTGAGTGTGGAATATGTGTACTCGTAATTAATATCATATTCGTATTTATGAATCTGTAAACCAGTAATAACTTAGTGCTAATTACTTAACGATTGCATACAGTAGGTACTAAAATATCATATACGTAAAAGCAGCTATTGAGGCTTCCAAGGTATGTCCACAATCTCAGCATCCATGGTAGTGGTTGATGGAAAATGGTGGAAAAGTGATGATTTAAGCACTTTGAGAAACCACATGTAAGATTACTAATATACATTTAAATATTTGTAAAATTACTGATCTTCCAATGAATGTTTTAGTTGAAAAAAAAATGAACATATTTCGTTAAGTCCTATTTTTTTTTTTGAATAAATTTGAGTGCGTTTGACCGCAATCTTACCTGATGTTAAGTAACGATGCGGTCTAAGATGAAGCACGCAAACTCAAATAATGCCTATTTACTCTTGCCTTGAAAATCCCAAGATTATATGTATGGGGGAACAATGACACTGGAAGGGAATTCCATTCCTTTGCGGTTCGCACGATGAATGAAGAAGCGAATCGAGAGGTACGAAGAGGTGGTACATCGACCACATACGGATGGAATCTCAGACCACGCCTTGATGTCCGATGATGGAATGGTGCTGGTGGAATTAATTCATGCAATTCCTGCGCACACTCTCCGAAATGTAATCTGTAGAAGACACACAGACTCGCAACCAGACGGCGATGATCGAGGCTCTGAAGTCGGTTACTTGTGAGCGCCTCATCGCTTATAAGTTTTCTGGCGCGTCTGTCAATAGCTTCCAGAGCCTCAAGCTGGTAGCGGGCGGATCCATCCCAAAGATGCGAGCAGTACTCCATGCAGGAGCGAACCTGTGCTGAGTAAAGACTCAGCAGTTGATTAGAGGTAAAATATTTACGCACCTTAGAGAGGATGCCTAGTTTTTTCGAAGCTGTTTTAGCCCTGGATTCAATGTAGCTTCCAAAGTTCAGGTTGGATGATAAGTCCACACCAAGGAGCTGGAGATGCTGAGTCACAGGTACAGGGACATCCCGGAAAGTGGGAGCCTTGGTGAACGGGCTCTTTTTGGCAGAGAAAAGACACGCCTGGGTTTTCGTGGTGTTGAATGTGACAAGGTTAGCATTGCCCCAGTCAGACACTGCCTGTAGGGTTAAATTGGTGCGTTCAACCATTGCCACTCTAAGATCGTCGATTTCCGGTTTTATGGCCTTTGCGCTGGAGAAATATCTCTCTGCAACCGTGCTATCGTCCACATACCCAAACATACCGGGTCTGAGCAGGTCGTTTATATGTAGCAGGAATAACGTTGCCGAGAGAACAGATCCCTGTGGTACCCCAGCGTTAATTGCTAATAGATCAGACGAGCAGCCGTCAACAACCACTCGAATAGATCGTTCCCTTAGGAAATCTGAAATCCAAGCACAAAGACTTGCCGGAACTCCGTAAGCAGGAAGCTTGACTATAAGGGCTTCGTGCCAGACCCTGTCGAAAGCCTTCGAAATGTCAAGTGACACAGCAACTGCCTCACCATATCTTTCAAGAGTCTCACCCCAGAGGTGCGTGGCATACACTAGAAGATCTCCAGTAGAACGGCGTTGGCGAAACCCGTATTGCCGATCACTTAGGGGGTCATTGTCTTCGAGGTATGCCAGTAAACGATTGTTTATTACACGCTCCATCACCTTGCAGAGAATGGAGGTTATCACAATTGGGCGGTAGTTGACAGGGTCTGCACGTCTACCCTTTTTTGGTACTGGCTGTACGTTAGCTACCTTCCAAGCTTTCGGAACTTTATCAGCCCGGAAAGACATACGGAACAGGCGTGTCAGGACAGGAGACAACTCGGCTGCGCAGTTCCTCAGAACAATGGCAGGAATACCGTCGGGACCACTGGCTTTATTCACATCCAGAGTGCGTAGTATTTTGAGAACCTCCTTTTGATGAATGCGTATTTCAGGCATTTTGCAATCACTAGGAGGAAGCTGAGGTGGTGTTTTAATACCAGCATCTAGCCGTGAATTTTCAGCAAACAGAGAGGCAAACAGATTAGCCTTTTCCACAGCTGTGTGTGCCAGTGTTCCATCAGGTTTCTGCAAAGGAGGGAGTGAGGATCGACAAAAGTTCGCCTCAACACATTTGGCTAGAGACCAAAACTCCTTACTCCCAGATGGGTATGACGAGAGTCTGGCTCCTACGCGGCCAACGTGATTGAAGCGCGCCTTCATCAGGACCCTTTTGCAGGATTTCGCTGCCTTGATAAAGGCTTTCTTCTTTTTACGCGTATCAGGAGCTTTGCGATTTCTGGCATCAACCCAAGCTTCAGAAGCCGACTGTTGTCTGCCTCAGCTTTCAAACAGTCAGAGCTAAACCAGGCCTGAGCTCTGATGCCAGATGGCCGGTCAGAAAACGGAAGAAAGTATTCCATCGCTTGACCGATAACCCCGGCAACAGCAGACGGGCAGCTTGACGGATCGCCAGAAGAAAAGCAGACTGATAGCCATGGGTAAGATGCAAGGAAATGTCGCATCTCATCCCAATCCGCTGACTTGTATCGCCACACCCGCCTAGTGCCTCTAGGGCTGGAGTCAGGTGGGGGACACAAAAGTATGGACTTAACCAGACAGTGGTCAGAACTGCCAAGGGGAACCGCCTATGAGAAAGTGAGGAATCCACAAAAAGCTATTTACTCCTCCCGCTACTATTAGAGACATTTAATATAAGTTATTATGTATTCACCATTAATAAACTCACAAAGCGTGAGAGACTATGATAAATATGAGTTCAAAAATATAAGTAAACTAAAGAAAATTTAAGCGTATAATGTTACTACAGAAACTTTAATATAGAATATAGTTTAGAAATGATATAATAACACAACAGAATAGGGAATAGTACTACGTAACCCACACACACACACTTACATTACTGAGATACATGTATTCAATGAAATCACACACTTGTGCAGTCGACAGATAAACCACGCAATCAGAATTAATTAGAATATAAACCCAGCCTTGTCGGCCCGGTTTACAATACTGGTGGTCGGGATTAAATCAGGCCACAGCAAAACAAATAATTGGATCTCTAAACTTGACGCATATCAAGTTTGACAAGGACGAAGCTTGTGAAATATGAGATAGAGGGAACAACGAACATTAACTTGATCCTGAGTTTGGGTTCTGTTATAGTCGTAGTCGTAAACTAGAGAAGGTTTATGTAACGCAGCGGGATCGGCTTATCAGTGGCCGGTGGCGGCGCCCGCGGGACCACTGAGATTGAGACCGTATATCGATACACTAGTATCAACACTAAAAGTGTAGCGATACGGTAGTAGTGAACTAGTGAAACCTTCGTTTCACTTTTGTTTTATACTCTAAATTAACATATTGCGAACAGATACAAAGAGACGCGGTGAAGCTTGTTTTAGTGTAATTGATAACACTTAACAAGCACATAATATAACACTAATAAACTCTTTTATACTGTTTTATTCGACGATATTTAACTGTTTTTGAAGTAAAAATAAAGGTACATCTATTATTTAATAATATAATATTTAATAAAAGTACATTATAACACACATTATAAATTGAAGCTGTCATTTAATAAATGTTTGTAGCACTTGTGATTGTAGGTGTACCCTAACATAATGTATGTTATTTCAAGGACTAGGTTAAGGTTGCAATGTAATGTTTGTTGTAGCTGAACAATTTTATTGATATTATACACTTAATAAAACAACTTCAAATTAATTAAACTCAAATAAAATTCAATAATTCCAGGTGAGGACGCTCGGTTTAAGTGTTTGTTATTTATTCAGCGGCGTCACTCCTACATTGTTCCTAGTGTGTACAGTACACTGCGCGCTGTGTATGCATTAATAATACACTCGCACAAATGTGAGGAGCAAGTGCGAGTAAAATGAAATAACTTCATAACCACACTTTGCAAGCCAGTTAACAACTTTAATCCACGCTGTGGTACAGTTTATAAGTTGTATTAGTGACTAATTCCCGCTGCGGTTCTCTACTCTCCATACCATCAAGTGTATAATATTATATAATGTGTTAAACATTGAAATAATTATCAAGTCCAGTCATTGGCTCTGTTCGAGTTCATTTCCGACGCGTCTGAACTGTTACATTCATTTGATCCAACTTAACGAGTATACATTGTTGAAAACTACAAATTACTTTAAAAACTTTACAAAGGAATGTTGGTAATAAATCTATCTTTCTTTCGTTTCATTTTACAAAGACCTCCGCCGCGTCTGTCTGTCTGTTCGCGGTAACCTCAAAAAATAACCCGATTTTCATGCAGTTTTCATCTATTGATTACTCTAATTAAAAACCACTCGGTTTCCGACGGAGGGTTAAGGCTACAATGCTATTTCACTCGGTAAAGGCCGCGGTCATCCGCTTGTGCACTATACAAGTTACTGAAAATGTGGAAATAATTGCTAACATTATGTTTTCAGTTAGTTATTGCAAAGTTTACAGTTGACGGATTAACTAACACAGTACCTTCTACCGATTTGCTAAAACGATAATACAACACTCAGGAAAGTTATAGGTTTATAATCAAAGACACAAAATCAAAAACCATCGTAAAAATCCCTTTTCTAATTTGTATCAACTAAACGTGTTTTGAAGAAACGAAGCCATTTCATACGTCGTCTTCAAATAATACTCTTTTAATGTTTCAATACCATGTTCAATAAATTATTCACAGCAGTGATTGGACCGGTTGTACTGCACTTAATATGTATAGGTATATATACACTGGGGTTATCCGTCAGTTTGAGCAGTCTGTAAAGTTATGTGAGTAATTACGACATTAATCAAATAGAGTGGTTGCTTTCTCAGATTGAATGTTTTATTCAGAGGCGAGTGTTATCTGTGGCGAGTGGTGAGTGCCTACTGGCTGCAGCTAATGTCCGCTCTAAACTGCTCATAAAGTTTTATATGAGATGAGACGCCTACTGACTACCGTGACGGTGGCGGTGGATATGGTCCGGCGAGTCTGCGGCGGCGGATCACTGACAATTAATTATTGTAGTAGTTGCAAGTCCTTACTAGGTTGTCTGTTATCAGCAAATTAACAGAATGAGTCGCTAGTGTTGTGAACTAATTAGCTTTCAGTAGATGGTCAAATATCTTGTTCTATCTGAATTTTGTCAAAAAGTTTTTTCGTTCTAGGAAGTTACTCGTTTTAGACATACATCACGCCTGTATCCGCAGAGGTAGGCAGAGGTGCATTACACACCCACTTTTTGATCCCACTCTGTAGTTCAAACCAAACCTCTTACAGCCAGGACAGATGTTACATACCACTAAGTCCGAGTATAATCTCTGCTCCGAGCGTTACTTGTAGTCGTTACTAGTCAGTAAGCAAGATTTAGGTATAATTATTGTTTTGTTCAAAATCAAGATCAAGATCAAAAACATGTTAATGTTGATCTTGATTACCTACATCCTGATCTTTAACCTACAGTCACAAAGTTACACTTTTGAACGTTAAGGTTAAGTTTCTACGTTTATTTGTACAGCCAGATTCGCAAGGCAATATGTTGAGCCAGTGAGAAAATAACCGGTAACCAAAAGTCACTACTCTTAAAATATTAAGAAAGAAATTATAAATAGATCACAAAAACGATGTCATCGGCGGGACTCGAACCCACGGCCTTTCCCTAACAGGGGGACTGCTCTGACCAACTGAGCTACGATGACAGTCAGAGCAATCCCCCTGTTAGGGAAAGGCCGTGGGTTCGAGTCCCGCCGATGACATCAGTTTTTGTGATCTATTTATAATTTCTTTTTTAATATTTCAAGAATAGTGTAAGCAAACTCATTGCTTTGAAATTCATAAATATAAGTAACTACTCTGCTCTAATCACTAGCTAGACTTCGTGACTACTCAAGCTCAATGCCTTAACGCTACAGCTGCCTAGTTGGCTACGTACTAATTAAGTTCCGATATAAAAGAGTTTGGGGTTGAGACATTAGGGAGACGGGTTCCAAGCGCTCACTGCCCTTTCTAGGAATTTCGTTAAATGTCTGATTGATGCTGCTCAGGACTAAAGGAAGGTTATTTATTTCCTAGTTCAATATCACCCCTAAACGTAGCAACACAGCCTACTTACTGGAAACTTTTCCGGTCAGTAAAGGTGTGGAGAGCCTTTTACACGAACTTATTATAAGTAAGCCGTTGTGTATCTACCTACCTACTTCATTTCTTAAATTTTCGTTTGTGTATATACAGTAAGTTCCAATTAGTCAGACTTATTATCTAAAGTAGAAAGCTACCTGATAACAGATGCGAGCGGGGGAGGCTCCAGGTCGGCCCTCGACTCTCACCGAGTACCACCTCGACTGCAGCAAAGCCACAGATAGTAGCGACGTTTCACCGCCTCCTCCTCATCTACTCTTCAAACCTTACAGTCCCAAAGCCTTCGGAACCGCTCCAAAGTTAGCTAACACTCCGAGTCCACACTCGCCACGGTGGCGACAATAACAAAACACACTTGAAATTTGGCGGACGCAACAAATCGTGTCGTCGAGTTGGGCGAGAGTCGCGCCACAGTGGTGTCACTCTCACAGCACTCACAGTCGCGGACACGGCGCGAGTCACTAACTGCGGGAGGAGCGGGCGGTCCGTCACACGCGTGCGGCGGCTGCGGCCGGCCCGGGACACTGCCGCGCTCCCGCACCGCTCCCGGCGCGCGCACCTCCCCGCACCCCTCGCCCCGCACCTCACCTCCCCTCGCCCCACGCAATACGTCCCGCTCGCGTCCTGCGCGCGCACCGCCCAACGATCGTCCCCGACCATTTTTACATCTGCACTGTTGTGACATTGAAATTCAATTTTCGATTGAGCGGCCTTCGACGACGTGGCGGCGGCGGCGCGAGCTTCGAACGAGTTCCGGAATCGTGTTCCGGTTTCGTATTTGAATAACGACACTCGGAATTTTTGTCGGGGACACGAAAATTCTTCGACTCGACGAGGGTTTCCTTTGTCGAGCGACGATAATTATTTTCTAAATTTATTGGTACGCCACCGATTCCTCGATAACGATATTGATAGGTGTTCACATACACAATTGAATTGTGAGCAGTCTAACTTTTGGGAGATCATCATTTATTATCGAACTCAAAACATTTATTGTATTACTTTGACGGAAGTCTCTCCTCGAAGTAATTGATATTTTGAGGAAACCGGGTAGTCTTTATTTCTGTTATAAAAATACGTTTTTTAAAATAACTCAAGAATGTAAAAATTTATACCTCAGCACTATAGTAGCTACGTACCGTAGAGCCCGCGTAGCCTGACGTAGCGTGTCGTAGCTAGAACCCGCAGCTACGCTCTCATAACCAACGGTGATTTTCGAATATTGCGGCGTAATTTTTCATAGCTATTGGATCTTATGTTGAGATTTGCCGTTTTTACACTCATTATTGTTTAAAAAGTTTTCAGTGAAACAATGATGTTAACTATATGGCTAAAAGATGTTCGGGGAAGGAGGAGGTAAGGGGGGGACAGACATCCCTCGCTGTTCGATTGCTTTTCAATTCAATTCCATTGTGAGGTAATTGCGGGTACAATGAAACCCATATATTAAAGTGAAATATTTTTACTTTCCTGAGCGGAATGCCTGTTGTATTATCGGAATGTAATAACGGTAACGATTGGTACTATTTAATTGAATATTACTATTTAATGTGTATTGATTGCTAATTTAATGTGTGTATGATTGTGTAGCTTGCAATCGGTTGGTCTGACCGAGGGAGGAGCCATTAATGTTATGAATAATTAGGTAAATGTAAGTATAGTTTAGGAACAGTTCCTAAGTTAAGAATTCCGAACAGTGTGACAGGCGTGGTACCGTGACATGTGGGCATGTGGAGACACTGGTGATGATGATGGTCGCTTTGTGCTCTGAATGAATAATAAATAATAACGTTGTTGAATGTTGCTCATTTACAGAAGTTACTGTAATTATATCCAAGTGCACAAGTGACTACACGTAACAAGTAACCTCATCACACCTCTCAGTACAGTTAGTTGTTTGCAGCCCATTCTCTGTTATACACATTTATATTGAAAAGCGTCTTTGTTTTCATAATATGTTTCAATTTCATATTATTGCTGAATTTGCTCATGAAAACAAACGCCCAACGTATCAAATTGTATCTAGTTGAGTATTTAGAATATTACTAAAACATACTAAACCTTATTAAAACATACAATATATTTAAGCTGAATTTCATTCAGCTAAAGTAAAAATTTTAAAAAGAATAAACAAATCTTGATCCGTCGCATAGGATTAGTAGAGGCGGCCTTGCGCCTCGCGTCTTGCGCCTCGCGTCTTGCGCCTCGCGCCTCGCGCCTCGCTGGAGATTAGCGAATGAAAACGTTCCCGTAACCGACGCGGCGCTGATTCTTTATTGAGGCGAGCACCTCCTTGCCTCGTCAGTCTACCCCCCCTCCACTGCTCCCTTTTACTTCACGCCTCACCCCCTCGTCCTGACAAACACCCCTCGGAGACTCAGAGTTCTTTAAAAAACAATCCGACTACAATTGAAACTTTGAACAAGTTCGAGCTGCGAGGGAATCAAGACTTGCCAACTTTGTGTTTTATTGGTCAATTTGTTTGGGTGATATTAAACGTTCTTTTATCCGCGATTCATTAATTGTGGCGACGCGGTGCGGCTTGTTTGTGTATTGTTGAACAAGACGCGGAGTGTTCTGATGTAGTTACTACTTCCACACCACTACAATTTCGTATGAACAGAATATCTACTTATTTATGTCTAATCTCTTTATTTCAAGTTATTAAGGGATCAGTTAAGGATTTTGCATTTTACTTCGGAGTATTGTAAGTAATTACCTCTGCTTGCACTGCTCTATTGAACCCAGTCGCTTGGTTGCATACACAGCGCGGTGCGCCAAGACGCGCTGGGAATCTTAATTAGCACTTTGTTCAATATTATCGCCATTATAGTGTACCTTAGTCGGATGCACGCCGCCGCCACGCCTGAAGACTTGAGCACACATTATACTGACCGATGGGTGAATAAGGAAATACTTCAGTATTACACAAAGGTCGATTGCAAACCTAAATTAAGTACTATTAATTCACCTTACAGGATTACTCCATACTTACCTTTTTTAATGTTCATAATCGCTCACTCACATATTCCAACAGCAAATATGCTGTTGGAACTTACGCCATATTCCCTATTCCGTGCTTACGCTACTGAAAATGGGGCTGGCGTTTGTTTCACCTCTGTTGGTCGAAGTAATAGGGGGCGAACCTATTACCGTTTTCGGGCACTGATTAATTCTTGTCAAAACCTCGTCTCTCTGTAAGCAGGTGTGCCACGTGCTGGTGAAGTTGACTTGAACCGTGGGAATGTTGATACGGCCCCTTAGCGCTTATACTCGTAGGGTCCCTTAACACATTAGTTGGACCATATAGCTGTTAACAAACTTAATGTACCTAATTTAAAAAATACATGTAAGTACCTACCTCTTATGTGTATGGAAGGCATTCACGAGGCCTCTGGGACTCGTTGCGAGGACGCAGAGGTGATTCATACAGAGGGGACAGCCTTTGATTAAACGTGACAACGCATATTATGCAACTCTAACTATAAATATAATACCATTTTACCCCTTATAAGTAAAATAAACAACAGATAACTAGGGGAAAAGTACTTAAACATTGATTAAGTGGGTCTGTATTTTCATACAATTTCTCCGATGCCTGTCTCTAAGCAAGCACAATGTATTCAAACATCTACAAAATTAATTCAGAAAGTCAGCTGGAAATACTGATCTCTCAACTGATTAAAATGAAAAGGGCAAATTTAATATCAGTTTCGCAGAGTTTCTGAAATATTGTATTTCAGTTACCTATTATTTTTTACCATACCAATGAAGGAATTACTTTGCTTCTACAATTATTGACCTTATCGAAATTTTAAATCATAACAATAAAAGTCGGAATGCCCTGCAACCACGGTCATCGTAGCGTAGTCAGAGCGTTCCCCTTGTTAAGGAAAAGCCGCAGATTCGAGCCCTGCCGATGACATTCGTTTTTGTGATTTATGAATGGTTCAAAATAATATTTGTAAAGTGGAAATAAATAAAATAAAAGTTTAGTAAAAATATGCTAATATGCTATTGGGATAATATTATTTTTAAGTTTTGGCCCACGATTTTAATTCTGCATTTTCTGTTATCATGATAGACTATTTATAGCGAATATAATATTTTAGATTATTTATAGCGTTACTTATAAATTCAATTTGAACAGAACTAATGGAAACTAAACAACGTGCCTACGCTTCAGTAGATATGTTTTAATCAAATGATTTATCTTCGGTAACATAACCGCCAGTGATGGCATCTACGAGCATTCTTACGTGAATCGCAACATTATATGAAATAGATTTCACTGAATTGTAAATCAAACTTTGTAAAATGAAATAATATTTTAAACTGACTTATACATATTAGAAAATCCGTATGAGAATTTGCTCGATGTTTCATTGACTAACTATCTGCAAAAGTGATAATAATTATAAAATACTTACAAAAATTACATTAAACTCTTATAATTAATGTCCTGAGTGGTCGTTCACCATTTTGAAAAACAATGAGTTATAATAACCAGTTTTCTTTAGTTACCTCCTAATATACTATAACATGTAAGCACATTAGATGGGCTCTTCCTTTTCTAAAGTCAGTCACAAAACATAATATGTATTTTACGATGTGCCTGAATAAATACACATACAATTTTACCGAAACCTTCCTTAACCAAATTGTATCCATTGTGTCCCTTTTATCCCTTACATTGTTTTCAGAATTGCATCACAATCGGCTCGATCCTTTTATTCATGTCTCGTATTATAAGGCCGTATCAATTCATCGCTCATACGTGCTCTCGCCCTTTTAACTCAAAGGGGGTTTTATTCACCCCTAACCCAATTAATTACAACTCAATAACTCTCCTTACTAATAACTCTCTGAGTTTTTTTTTCCAAACACGTTGTTTTATTAAGTTTTGATTTAGAACAAGATTTATAAGAAGGAAAGAAATGAATAAATTAAATGTCGCGGGGCGGAGTAGTTAAGGTGGCTTGCGATTTGAAGGACGTGTTAGAATGTTGGTTACCAGACTGCTGAAGTGCTCATATTTAACATAAGTAATTGAACTTACTGACTGCTATTGACATAGGTTAGTCATGTTGATTAGGTTTATAGATTTTTCTAGCACTTTGTGGCGCTGTGCCAGAATCGACCAATAAAAGCCGTAGTTCAGTGCCTGGGCATGTGACAGGCTAACGAAATGTTTCTACGAGGATACTTTCCGGTCTCCGATTCGTATAGGTATCATATCTAAGTTGTTTGAGTTTTGGTGATCCCAAATTGAATCTTTAAAAAAATACAATAAAACGAAGATGTTGTATCTTTATGATGTGGTACGGAGGACTTCTAAATTGGTTTTTGCCTGTTTACCTTTTTTCCGTCAACATCATCAAACCCCCAAGAGTCTCTAAATTGAAAATTCTATTAAATCGCACGAGACACCTACAGTTAATACTTCCAACGTTCCCTAAAGCTACTGTTTCTTCTCAGTATTTTTATTTCATCTTCCAATCATCTACTTGAAATTTTATTAAAGGTACTTGTTAATCGAGTGTTACGGAAAATCAAAACTTAATATGCTTTACATGACGACGTGGAAATTAGAATATGCAATGAAGTTTATTTATATTAATCACGTCCCTGTGAGGAGGGAGCGATGCTGTGAGGAGTGCATCTTGTGCAGAGGGGTGCAACTGTAAATTGAGTTGTCTCCCGCGATGTATTACACACTACATACACCGACACTGACACACACCGGCCGAAATGTGAACGCGCTCATTTGTGAACTGCACTTTGATACGTGAATCACAACTGTTTATAAACAAAACCTGCTTCTATCAACATTTTAGTTCACTCCGGATTCAGTATTAAATTTACAGTTTCTAAACATTTTTGTACTGTACTGTCAACGAAATGGGTCGCTTTTTTAAAGAGTGGGAATGACCCCGTTGTTTATAAAGACAAAAGATCTAATGACATCATTGACCACTATATCACAGCTTTATGACAGTGGCCGCTATCCTAGGAAACCAAAGCTTAAGCGGTATTCTAACTCTCAATGGAGGTGATACGGGACAACGAAATGCCGCTAGTCAAAGTAAACATTTGTGTGTGTGTTATGAAGTTGCAGTAAGTTTGTGTACAAACTCTCACTACTGAGCACCCTTCCGATAACCTCCTCAAAATAGAAGTAACTGCATTATTTTTGTAGTGCCAGCGGAGATGGTGCGAGCGAAGGGGAGCGGACATGTTTGACAATTCGTTAAAATTAAATGAGAACTTGATGAGTGAGCAAGCAAACGCAGAGCTTCATTTATCTAAGGAAGTAACCAATTAAATTTTATAGTCACACTTGAAGGTGCTTTACAAAGGTATTAAAAGATGTCATATAATTTCACGAGAATTACTCCATTTGTAAATGACTTCCTTATTTAAAGCATTTTTTTTTATACGGCACAAATCGTCAATGAAATATTATATTTATTAACATTTCATTGTCGTTGTAATTTTAGAGTGCGCTATTTTTTGTGTAATGATGAGCCCTGAGGGTAACTATTCTCTATACTAAGTATATATCTAGAGCGCTGATTACCGGTCTGAACTATTAATAACCACTCTGCACGTCAGAACAATCAAACAGTCGAGGATAACGTAACGTCACTACAGGTTCCCAGATTAAGATAATGTGGCAAATAATAGAACAAATTTTTCTTTGTAGTTATTGTTCTGAGATCTTGTTTTTGACGTGTTTCAGTGTAATGTGGTGCCCTTAGTGGAACGCAAATATATACTGGGCAACCTATATCAGAGCCGCTTAGTAGTCGCCACGAAGAAAACGGGTGACACTCGCGATCTATCTAATACTTTTTTAATAAAGTAATAAAGATTGTGCCACGGGGTGGGATGGTATACCAGCTAGTATTCTAATGCAGTGTAAAGGAATACTTGTCCCCCCTATAACTCATATCTGCAACCTTTCAATCACAACGGGTGCTTTCCCTGAGGCTTTTAAAAAAGCTATTATTCACCCAGTCCATAAGAACGGTGACAGGGACTGTGTCGACAACTATAGGCCCATTTCTATACTCTCTGCCATGTCGAAAATCCTGGAGAGAGTCCTGAACAATGCACTTAAAAATTACCTCCAAACTTATGATGTATTGGCCACAAACCAATATGGTTTTCGCTCGGGTATTTCTACAGAAGATGCCGTAATCGACCTGACTGGCGAAGTTGTAAAGAACTTAGACTCAAATAACAGATGCCTGTGCATATTTTTGGACCTCTCCAAAGCGTTCGACACAGTCTCTGCGCCAATCTTGCTGGACAAAATGGAAGGGATGGGGATTCGCGGTCTTCCTCTCAATATATTTAAGAACTACCTAAAAGGAAGAAAACAGAGAGTGAAAATAGGTCATGTTTTGAGCGATGAGGTAGCTGTTACAAATGGCGTGCCACAGGGGAGTATCTTGGGCCCTACACTGTTTCAGCTTTACGTTAATGACCTCTGTACCATGCCTCTACCACATACGCGCACTTTCACCTACGCAGATGACACCGCACTAGTGGTATGGGGTCCAAATTGGCAGGTAGTGAAGGAAAGAGCGGAAAACTCCCTAAGACTCGTTATGATCTGGCTTTCCAAGAATTTACTTACAATTAACCTGAACAAAACTCTCTTTGTCCCTTTCTCTTTATCCAAACTTAATGAACCTCCTCACAATTATACCATAAAAGCACATACATTCTCTCTAGATGTAGATTGCAGTTGCCAAGAAATAACTCGATCCCATAATGCAAAGTACCTAGGCGTGCAAATAGATAGTAGGCTCTCGTGGGACTTTCAGGTTGCTGCGGTGAAAGCAAGAACCAGAAAGTTAATTTACTTTTTTAAAGTGCTGCGTGACTCTACCCCTCTGCATAAATTAAGAATGGTGTACATCGCCCTCTGCCAATCAGTCATTCAGTATTGTATCCCGGTGTGGGGAGTCACAGGCAAAACGCAACTTCTGGAGCTCGAGAGAGCCCAGAGAGCTGTGCTCAAAGTCCTAAGCAAGAAGCCAATTAGGTACCCTACTGCTGAACTATACTCTGAAATGCAAGTTCTTACTGTGAGACAACTACTTGTGCTTAGATTAATATGTAGGACTCACCAGAGTGTAACTCCTCCTAAACCTGGCACAAGGCGAAGCAAGCGGTCAGTGTGTCCCGTTGCTCGTAATAGATCTGCTTTTGCTAGGCGCCAGTTTAAAAGTTTGGGTTGTAAGGTATACAACCTACTCCACAAAAATCAAAACATAGTCGGTTTAAATCTTCACGACCTTAAAAATACTGCAACAAGTTGGTTACTTCAACATGACTATGAAGGTACTGAGGCCTTAATAAAATTTCTGGAGTGAACTCTTGTACCTTTCTAATTTCACTTCACCGAATATACCTACAAACGCACACATTTCGTGTAGTGCGGGGTCATCTTGTACATATATATGTACAGGATGACTTTGTACTATATGAAATGTGTGTGTGGGTGTGTATGGTCTGTATATACAGATCATACACACACACACACACATGAATATACTCAACACATATATACTCACATATACACAACATCCCAACATATTTTTACTAAACATACTCGTGTATATTTATACATATATATATATATATATATATATATATATATATATATATATGTATATATATATGTACACTCTTAATGGTAAACTTCCTGTTCATACTAAATATAAACAAATTGCCTTTCATAAACTTTTTCTTTGTCATTCTAATTGTATACGATAAGTTCTTGAAGTTTTGCTAGTGTTAGTTATGGGTTAAGGTCTAATAGCTTATATTTCTGAGCAAAATTTAAATAAATTGTAAGTGCTGTGCCCTAAAAGTACAAATTTAAATAAGAGCACTGTTTTCCAAGATACAGGCTTTGGCCTAGTTTGGAGACCAGTATCTTCACTGATTGTAAATGATTTTTTTTTCACAGTATTGTTTGTCAAACATTTATTTTGTGAATTCTGCTTTTTTGATACAAATAAAGATTATTATTATTATTCTCTTTATTAACACTTAACACATATTTATTACATTTTTAAATAGATTTATAAAAAAATACATTTAAAAATATAAAAAACAGTAACCCACCGGCATCGGGTACAGGGACCAAGCTACCGGTGGTTAGGGCTCCAAAGACAGGAACTTCCGCACAATACGGGCCGTATTCAACAGAACCGCCTTCTGCATCAAGGCCTTGATCCAGCTGCCTAACGCGAGCCTCTGTAGGTGGAGGTCGAGGCTCTTGGCTATTAGACCATGCGCAGATACGACTATCGGAACAATAATCGCCGAATCCACATCCCACATGTCGACAATCTCGTGAGCTAGGTCTAAATATTTAATTTGTTTATCTTTTTCTGCTTTCACGAGATTCTCGTCATGTGGCACAGTGATATCGACAATTACTGCAAGGCGCTTTAATCGATCCATTATCACTATATCAGGTCTGTTAGCTATAACAGTCCTATCAGTGATAATAGATCGATCCCAATACAATGTGACATGACCGTTCTCAAGAACTGGGTCGGGCACATACTTGTAATAAGGTACCTCCACGTCGACAAGATTATACTTTAGAGCAAGTTGCTGGTGGATTATCCTGGCTACTTGGTTGTGTCTGTGCAAATACTCACCGTTCGCAAGACGGGAACAACCAGAGATAATATGTCTTAAAGATTCTCCGGGACGATGACATGCCCGACAGATGTCTAGCGTCCCATCTTTGACAATAAATCTCCGATAGTTATTCGTCATCACGACTTCGTCAGTGATTGCACAGATAAAACCCTCAGTTTCTCCGAAGAGATCACCAAATCGTAACCAGGATACCGATGCTATTGAATCAACATCGGGCCCATTTAGAGCCCGATAAAATCGACCATGCAGTTCCTTGCTCTTCCATATTTCCTTCCGATCAGATACACTTAATATTACAGGTTTGCGCCAGTTCTCTTTCGCAAGGGACAGCGGGGTCAGTCCGTTGTCTATTGCCACAACATCTCGATGCACATCCACGTCCACCTGTAGGAAATACTCTCTAAGGTTGCATATCTCACGGTTATGGAGAGTCTTGGCATTTAAAAATCCTCGACCCCCACATTTCCGTGGTATATACAACCTCATTACTGACGAACGTGGGTGGTGTATTCGATATGAAGTCAATAGACAACGCACCTTCCTATCCAGAGCTTCTAACTCCGTCTGAGTCCATCTAAGTATGCCAAAAGAGTAAACTAAGACTGGCATGGCCCAGCCGTTGACAGCACGCACCTTGTTACCGCCTGATAAAAGACTTTTCAGTATTTTTTTCAGGCGGCCAAAGAAACGATCCTGCAACTTCTGTTTCATGTCAGTCTCAGCAATACACAGAGCTTGAGACATACCTAGATATTTGTAGGTTTCGGTTGCGGAGAGCGACCCAAATCGTGTGAAATCTGAAAGATTGACTCCTTCAGATTCCACAATCCCGCCCCTTTTTACATGCATGACCGCACACTTATCTATCCCAAACTCCATACTGATGGCCTTACTAAAAGTTTCAGTAACTTTTAGCAAAGCCATCAAATCGGGGCCATTAGGGGCAAATAACTTTAGGTCATCCATGTAAAAAAGGTGGGACAAAATTTGACCCCCTCTGCGCATCCGATAGCCTAACCCTGAACCCTCTAGTAACGTACTGAGAGGATTCAGTGCTAGACAAAACCACAACGGACTCAGACTATCACCCTGGAAAATACCTCTCTCAATCCCTATTGGTACACCACCTCCTAGAACCTGACGACACCCTGGATAAACAAGAACCGTACTCCATTGTCTCATACATGACCCCAAAAAGGTGCATAGAGTTGCATCAACTTTATACAGCTCTAGCACCCTCCGAAGCCATGTATGAGGCACAGAATCGTACGCTTTCTTATAGTCAATCCAGCATGTCGCAAGGTTCTTTCGGTTGCGGCGTACCTGCTGGCAAACAGCCATGTCAATAATAAGGAGCTCTTTCGTACCACGTGCCCCACTTTTACATCCATTCTGAGAGATTGACAAGATGTTATTGTTTTGTACATGTGAATATATTTTTACTCTCAGGATGGATGTAAAAAGTTTGTATATGGTAGGTAGACAAGTTATAGGTCTATAATTTTTGGGGTCTGTGGTACTACCAGACTTGTATAGGAGGTGGGTTACTCCGGTAGTCATAAAAGCTGGAAGCGACGATGACTCAAGGGATGACTGGAAGCAAGATGCCAAGCAAGCGTGTGAGCTACGGAACCATTTTAACCAAAAGTTGTGCAGTCCGTCCGGTCCAGCAGATTTCCAATTTGGCAACGAACGAACTGCACAACCAATATCTTCTTCAGATATGGTTATAGGTTCCATAGCTGGAATTGGTTCACACGCCCGCTCAACATCCCTAATCCACGCATCCTGTGTATGACTGACGGGCATCGACCAGATGCTTTTCCAGAAGTTAACTGTAGAAACAGCATCAGGTAGACTCCCATCAGTCACATCCGAGTTAGGTCGCTCCCACCATCTATATACCCACCTCTCATTTTTTTGGAACAAGCGATTCTGAGTGTATCTGTCCACTCTTTTTTTGTACCGCCTTATGCGGTTCGCCCACGCATAAACTTTCTGCTTCAGGTAATCGATGCGCTCTGTGACCCGAACAGAGTATTCACAGGGCCTAATATTAGTTCCCACGAATGCACGGGTCACAAAGCGCATGACTCTCGGGCGTGTATTGCCCGTCCTGAAGCAGTGTAGCTTGCCAATGAGCACCCTAGCCTCGTTGATGCGCCGTTCAATTCTGCACTGCCAAGCTGGTACAGCAGGCTTTGGTCGAATAGCTGTTTCTTGTTTAAAAAATTTAACACCAGCTATTCGACATACTGCAACAGCTGCACAGTACAGAATGGAATGGGCATCAGTAATGTTTCTGCAGTTGTTAAAAAACGATGTTAACATCGAGTCTAGGGCACACACTAGCGCCACGTTTTTTTTATGTGTGGGCAAACGCGGAAGCCGCGGTCTACACTCAATAGGGACAGATTGAAACTCACCAATCGCTCGCTCCAAAGCGCTCCTTAATTCCTCATTGTATTGAGTACTTACAGGTATAGCAGCATCACTCACTTCTTCACCAACATGTGAGATGATGTTTTCTTGCGTTCTTTCATTACGGTTACTTTGTAATGGCACAGGTAATGGTTGCAATGAAGAAGGCGTGATACCACTACACACTTCTAAGCGTAGCCTCTCAAGTGTAGCGTCATCCAACAGGTGACAGCGTTGTATGGCGCGCACCTGATCCGATAGGCGTTGTGCCGATACGTTGACATCTGGTTCAAGTACCTGAAACAGAGGTAGCATGCGAACACGGTACGCAGTGAGGTTAGTTCCACCCTCTGTAGCCACAAAATATGCCCGCATCACGTTTTCATTCATACCGAAGTTCCATCGAATGCGGTGCACATTACCACCGGTAGCGGGGTCCGTAATCGAAGCCGGAGGGCCTCGGGGTCCCAAGCCAGTCGGTGGCCGGCCTCTCCCCTGCCGACGTACAGGTAGAGGCGACGTCGGCGGAGAGAAAAACTCGTCGCTGCTTGAGCTCGACGCCTCACCAGTAGTCACAGTTGTCGACGACTGTAAGGCGGAGCTGTGCGACAAGTCCGGGGTTGGTAATTGTGCTTTTTTGGCGCCAGCTCTGGTCAACATTATATTTTTTCTTGATTATCATCTTATTTTCATATTATCATTTTCAGTTTGTTACACTGACATAATGTGTCAAAGTGTACTATAATTTATAAAATATTTGTTTGTGTTTTTTCCGGATTTTCTTCATGCTGATTTTTTTGTTATAGATATATATTTGTACTTTTATTATGTTTTGAATGATATTTTTGTATTATTGTAGATTAAAGGTAAAATATTTTAGTAAATGCTCCTCAAGAAAAAAATGTGACTTATTATTATTATTATTATAAAGAGGTATATATCTCAATAATCGCCTATAATACCCGTTTGTCTTAAGTTTATAATTATCTAATACGAGTAGATGGTTGATCTGAGGATGAGACTGTCAATCTCACACACTAATATTATAGACAGTATTGGATTATCTATTATTATGTATTGGTCTAGTAAAAAACCGAAAATTTTATGATTGTCACTGTTCTTTAAGAGAGAGTATAGAAGAATAGATGATTTATTTCCAATACATTCAACAGCTTGTTGATCAATCTACATAATCCACGTTCGCCTGCGACTGCACTTAACATTGAGAAAACTAAGTTAGCATGACACAGGGTGGCAGTTTATATAGTAATGATCATTTTCGCAAATATTAACGAAAACACCTAACAAAATAGCTCTACAAATACAAAATCCAATTGTCGAAGGGAGTGAGTGCTGGATACTTTCACACGACGCTTCTTCCACTCCGACCAACTAAAACTGATCAACTAAAAGTAATCAACTATTTTTATTCCTAACGATTCAACTATTTAGTTGATTCGTTAAGAAATAAACGGGTCAATAATCGTTGAGGCTTTCGTTTGAAACAAGCTCTGTTCACGCTCAATGCAAGTTGTGGTGTTTCTGAGTAACGCTTGCGCCACCCAGATACGGATTAAATTTGATTTTGTGCATTTAGAGCGTTCCCGTGTCGAGTGCACCGTGACCGTCCGACTGAACGATATTTTCGATGAACCAGAGTCCAACTGTGCGCATTCTGTAGTCACTGTCCGAATACGATCATATTATTAACGTACCGTTAGCACGGTCAGAAAAATACACCCATTCCTTTTACTGATATGAAAAATAACATACACTTATATCTCATTAGTTATTTTTCATGTCTTTATAATATGAAAACATTGACGAGGCCTCGGGGACTCGTAGAAGAGGTCGCCGAGGTGATTCATACAGAGGGGACGGCGTTTGATTAAACGTAACAACGAATGCAGCTCCTCCTATAAATGTTATAACTTGATTTTACCCCTTATTAGGAGAATAAACAAGATATAACTGGGGGGAAACCACTTAAAGTAAAGTAAAAGGGTCTTCACAATTTCTCTCCAATACCTTTCTGTAAACAAACACAAGGTATTTAACCTTTTACAAAATGGATTCCAAAAATCGTTTGTGAAAATTGAACTGAAAATTGATTTCAATGAAAAGAACAAATTTCTTTTAAATAAAATGTGATTTCGTGTTAGGATTACAGGTAAATTGTATCTCACGTACAAAGTTAACGGCAGACAGATTCGTATCGAAAGATTAGATACTGAGAAGAGACCATGAATGCCGTTCTATGAGGTGACATTACACGAGCACCTACGCGTCTGTCGATATCATACCGAGTCTATCAATGAGGTGACATTACACGAGTACCTACGCGTCTATCGATATCATACCGAGTCTATCAATGAGGTGACATTACACGAGTACCTACGCGTCTGTCGATATCATACCGAGTCTATCAATAATTACAACTAAGCCTCTTCCATTACCATGTATTGTAATTAATACTTAACACATACTGTTTTATGTTTGCATTTATTTTGAGTTCTGTTTCAATGTTCAACTACAGCAGCGTAAATGACACAACCTCTTGGGAATGGACAGTTATCAATATTGGGAGGTCGCAGTCGGTTCGATTGAGGAACTAAAAGTCCGCAGTAAGCACAAGCTGTCGAGACAACTCCATACATTAATATGTTACACCAAATATTAATTTTTGTTGATTACTTCGGTGGCGTGGTCGGCTGTGCATCGGCTTTCGACTCCGGAGTATCGGGTTCGATTCCCGGGTCGAAATATAAGTATGTTTATTAGTTGTCTAGATCCTATAGCATAAGTTTATAGACTAGTTTGGGCTAGATGAAGTTGTGTGAAAACCCAACTAAGAGTATAATAACTGTAGTGTCTAAACCCATCAAGCTCGTGTTCTTTAAAATTATTTTCATTTATAAAATCGTTACAACTCTTACTTAATTAATCACCACCAAAAATGTTTTATCCAACAACACAAACAACTGTGTTATTATTTTTTCATCCTGTTACAATTCATTAAGTCTAGATTTATGGCGGCATACGGGGAAGGGGCCGGGAGCGGCGCAACCCGGGAATTAATCTGCTGGTGGACATCTTCCAAATTGCTGCCTTGAAACCTATCCAAATGACGACATAAGGGTTGTGTATTTTTTCAGTTCAAGTTTTAGTTTTTAATTATTTTTTATTTATTTATCATTTGTTTCAGGCTACGTGAGAATAGTTACTAACTTATTCTACGGCCCATAGATAGATACCCTAAAACTAAGAATACGTATAAATTTGATTATTTATTTATTTATCATTTATTTCGGGCTTCATAAGAATAGTTACGAACTTATTCTACGGCCCATAGATAGATACCCTAAAACTAAGAATACGTATAAATTTGATTATTTATTTATTTATCATTTATTTCGGGCTTCATAAGAATAGTTACTAACTTATTCTACGGCCCATAGATAGATACCCTAAAACTAAGAATACGTATAAATTTGTTTATTTATTTATTTATCATTTATTTCAGGCTTCATAAGAATAGTTACTAACTTATTCTACGGCCCATAGATAGATACCCTAAAACTAAGAATACGTATAAATTTGTTTATTTATTTATTTATCATTTATTTCAGGCTTCATAAGAATAGTTACTAACTTATTCTACGGCCCATAGATAGATACCCTAAAACTAAGAATACATATAAATTTGTTTATTTATTTATTTATCATTTATTTCAGGCTTCATAAGAATAGTTACTAACTTATTCTACGGCCCATAGATAGATACCCTAAAACTAAGAATACGTATAAATTTGTTTATTTATTTATTTATCATTTATTTCAGGCTTCATAAGAATAGTTACTAACTTATTCTACGGCCCATAGATAGATACCCTAAAACTAAGAATACGTATAAATTTGTTTATTTATTTATTTATCATTTATTTCAGGCTTCATAAGAATAGTTACTAACTTATTCTACGGCCCATAGATAGATACCCTAAAACTAAGAATACATATAAATTTGTTTATTTATTTATTTATCATTTATTTCAGGCTTCATAAGAATAGTTACTAACTTATTCTACGGCCCATAGATAGATACCCTAAAACTAAGAATACGTATAAATTTGTTTATTTATTTATTTATCATTTATTTCAGGCTTCATAAGAATAGTTACTAACTTATTCTACGGCCCATAGATAGATACCCTAAAACTAAGAATACGTATAAATTTGTTTATTTATTTATTTATCATTTATTTCAGGCTTCATAAGAATAGTTACTAACTTATTCTACGGCCCATAGATAGATACCCTAAAACTAAGAATACATATAAATTTGTTTATTTATTTATTTATCATTTATTTCAGGCTTCATAAGAATAGTTACTAACTTATTCTACGGCCCATAGATAGATACCCTAAAACTAAGAATACGTATAAATTTGTTTATTTATTTATTTATCATTTATTTCAGGCTTCATAAGAATAGTTACTAACTTATTCTACGGCCCATAGATAGATACCCTAAAACTAAGAATACGTATAAATTTGTTTATTTATTTATTTATCATTTATTTCAGGCTTCATAAGAATAGTTACTAACTTATTCTACGGCCCATAGATAGATACCCTAAAACTAAGAATACATATAAATTTGTTTATTTATTTATTTATCATTTATTTCAGGCTTCATAAGAATAGTTACTAACTTATTCTACGGCCCATAGATAGATACCCTAAAACTAAGAATACGTATAAATTTGTTTATTTATTTATTTATCATTTATTTCAGGCTTCATAAGAATAGTTACTAACTTATTCTACGGCCCATAGATAGATACCCTAAAACTAAGAATACATATAAATTTGTTTATTTATTTATTTATCATTTATTTCAGGCTTCATAAGAATAGTTACTAACTTATTCTACGGCCCATAGATAGATACCCTAAAACTAAGAATACATATAAATTTGTTTATTTATTTATTTATCATTTATTTCGGGCTTCATAAGAATAGTTACTAACTTATTCTACGGCCCATAGATAGATACCCTAAAACTAAGAATACATATAAATTTGTTTATTTATTTATTTATCATTTATTTCAGGCTTCATAAGAATAGTTACTAACTTATTCTACGGCCCATAGATAGATACCCTAAAACTAAGAATACATATAAATTTGTTTATTTATTTATTTATCATTTATTTCAGGCTTCATAAGAATAGTTACTAACTAAAGTACAATGTGTATTTTTTCAGAGTAATAATTATTTACCCGCAGCCTAACAAATATAATTTATTAATGTTACTTGTTCCCTGAATTTCATCAATATTAAGAACGTCAAAGAACCATTTTATATTGTAAATTAATTACAGTTAGAAGCTCTTTAGTTTTTACCGCTAGCTACATTTTTTATTTAGCATTTTTGTAATACCTACTTAAGAACCTTGTTCTTATTAAAAATGTAATTTGATTCCAAACTAATACAACAAAAAGTAAATTAACTAACTTTACTAGTGAAAGCGAACTACAAAGATTGTATGTGCTTATGTAAACAATTACAACAGGTACCTATTAACATTCCTACTGCCAGAACCGACCGGGCGGCGGATGGTATGTTAGGTTGAGATTACAAAACGGTTAGTGATTTTCTATTGTAAATAGGTACTAGGTATACCTAGGTGCCCGATTACGACACTGTTAGGCTTGTCCCCTATCACGTGGGGTCAAACAAATAATGGTAAAAGTGTATAATTCACCTCTGCCTACGCTGTCAAGGACTTAGGCGTGATTATTAAAACATTGACCTGTGTTGTAAACTCATAAATAAATAATATCATAGTTTAGGGGGAGCTTATACTCGTAGTACCTACTCCGTTTAACTTAATTATACTCCAATGGACGTGCCTACACGTAAGTTAGAGTAGAATGCAGTTTATTTATATTAATCAAGTCGAGGTGACAATGACAAGCGCGTCTTGTGCAGAGGGGTGCAACTGTAAATTGAGTTGTCTCACGCGATGTATTGCATACCACCACCGCAGTCGCCGTCGCCGCCGTGCCAGCCGTGCGCTACAGACACCGACACCGGAGCGCTCATTTATGGACTGCAGTGAGCAGGTAATTGTTACTGTATTTATAAGATTTGGAGAAAACATGTCTGTCTAATTTTGTACAAAGAAGGTTATAAACAAATACCAGCAATAAATTGCCAGTTTGATCACATTGCCAATTTTTTAGTGGTTCATAATGTGGGGATTCGGCGATGGATGATGAGTAATCCGATCCGGTGAAACAGTTTTCTAGTTTACAAATTCCCATGGGAACACATTACATGGATTAAAGTTATCTGAGTGTTGATTCAAGCGGTGATCTACCTATATGTGTCATTTTAATCTTTTTACGGCTTTACGCGTAGAGTTACAAATATACTTTCTAAGATACTACATACTTTCGAAGATTTTTTTTTATTTAATCTTCATGCACAGTTATTGTACAATGGCGGACTTACGGCAGAATACTGAAACGTCACTCAAATAAGAGGCCCTCAAAAGTGACGTTTTTGTATGAAAAAATTATGTTTAAGTGCTGCTCAAGCATTTAAACAGCTCCTAAATATTTAAGTGACGTTTCAGTATTCGGTCGTTTATCCACGGGCATTATTTTCCAGTCAACCCAGAGTTAACAAGTAGTAGGTGCTTGGCGGCAGCTTGTAGTAGTACAGACTACTTAACTAGAAACTAGTGATGAAACAAATAAATAAGAGTTAAACGAAGTTGTATGTCGTAGTATTAACTATCGTTCATTTAGAATCATTATCGCATATGCACGGTACGACAGAAGCGGTCGAAATAGAACTACATACTCTATTTTTGTTCTTAAACCACAGCCGATGGGGCGCGTACCATTTTGACAGTTGGTTAAAAGATGAGTGAGAAGGCGGTGCTGGTGTCAGAGCCCGACATGTTTCAGTGAGTTTATGAGATAAATGAAATATTATTTTAGTCTCACTCTAATAATAAAAACGGAAGCGAAGAAAATGAATACAAATAATTATTAAAATATTAAGAAAGAAATTATAAATAGATCACAAAAACTGATGTCATCAGCAGGACTCGAACCCACGGCCTTTCCGTTTCGAGTCCTGCCGATGACATCAGTTTTTGTGATCTATTTATAATTTCTTTCTTAATATTCTAAGAATAGTTTAAGCAAACTCATTGCTTTGAAATACAAAAATATACAAATATTTTTTTTTAATATTTTTGACATTTTCACACAATGTCATCGATTCCAATTAAGCTAATATAAGCTTGTGTTGTGGGATCTAGAATACTGATAAACCTACTTATATATTTCTAAATATATACATTAATTATACATAGAAAACACCCAAACTCCGAAACAAAAATTTGTGGATCATACGAGTACAAATAACTTGATTCGAGGGAGTCAAAAATAAATTTGAAGACCTGATTTTAATTCCAAATTATCAGCGTTTCACAAAATGCATACCTATGAAAGTATTTAGAGTACTTCTGTCTGGAACTAAAGACTACTCCTACCACAATAATGTTTTCATGACAAACGTAAAAAAAAATTTATAATAGTTTGGTACGAAAATAGTTGATTTCAATTTACATGCCAAATGCTCTGTTTCAAATGGTACCTATTACTACGAGTAGTCACTACACTACATTATAAAACAAAGTCGCCCGTTCTGTATGTATGCGTAGAGCTTGAAAACTACGCAACGGATTTTGATGCGGTTTTCTCCAATGGATAGAGTGGCTCTCTCGAAGAGATTTCGTGCATAATTTGTCAAGCGGAAGAAGCCACGGGCGTCCTCTAGTTAGTTACAAAAAACAGTTAAAGGCAAAGTTCCGGATTCAAACTCAACTCGTCAAAATACGATCTAATGCTGGATATGATTTGCATACTATGTAACTAGCAAAGTGTTCCGTTCTGATAGTTGTACCTACAAATGGTCACAAGTTGCGCTTCATGTATAGGTTCGCTACATCAGTCCGCAATACGCCGCAACGAACACACTCTAATCTGAAACTGTCCCACAATTGCCACGAGACAAAGTGGCGAGTCGTGTTGACTGTGTGTCAACCACTGTGTAGGTTATGGGTTGTTTTATTTAGATTTTTTGGCTGAGAGATCGCCTGAATAAGTTGAATCTCTTAGTACTTGATATCTGAATAGTAAATTCTTTCTACCAAAATAGTAAATGCTGTTGTGCTAATCTTGACTACAATACTTAACTAAGCGTTCACCCATAAAACGTGGTAAACGGTGGTAAACACAAATAAACTCATTTACATAACAAAAATGTTTGTTGATAATTTATCAATAATGAGTATGAACTATGAACGCCGGTTTCTTTATCTTGAAATATATCTAGGTATAAATTACAATTTATATGTACTAGTTTAACTGTTTCACCTACTTATAGAACTGTGTATGTTTTATTTTATATTCTACAAATATAATACCTAAAATCACAGAATTTAAATGACTACTCACTTAATGACTTCGAAACATGAAATAGTTGACAAGTATTCGTGTCGGTCTGTACAATACAAGAACGTGTTCCACTCAGAAAGCAATAGTCGTTTCAATATAACGAGTGCAATCAGGCATTTAATCCGCTGCCGATTGAGCGCCGCGACCTGTCCACATCAGCGAGATTATCTGTCGAGACCATTTTAACGAGACCCGCTACGACTTCGACGAAGTTGGTGTTGAAAGATCACACACGATTTATATGATTAAACCGATTTTCCACTATAACAAAAACCGTGCTGGTGTGAAGTGTCAACACGTTTAAAGGTCTAGATTAAATGGCTAATTCGGTAGCCTGAAACTACTTTGGAAATAGGTACCTACTACTATACCACATATACGTACTCAGTGTTGTAAGATTCGTAATTATCATGCATGTTTGTTTGTCGTGAACTCGTGAATGATACGACAACTTAGGTGATAACGTCTTTGAACTTCCATCATATAATTTAGCATTTTTAAGTTGTTGGTGGTAAAAATAAAAATATTACTATGTAACTTTTTCATTATGAAAACGATTTAAGAATTTTCATGCTTATCGTAGGTACGTGACAGGAAAGCTCGTTTATTGGACTTGGAGTGTCCGGATTATAAAATAAAATATGTATACTTATACATTACATTACCTAAAATTATATATATTGTTAGGAGGTAGTTTCGCACGCGGCATACCCCCCTCCGTTTCTATAAAAACGTAGTGTCAAGAATAGGTCGGGCAGTCGTTTTCCAACTCTCGTAGCGATAACATGTCTTAAGTAATTGCTGTCGG
Source organism: Nudaria mundana (assembly GCA_963556515.1). Classification (NCBI taxonomy): domain Eukaryota; kingdom Metazoa; phylum Arthropoda; class Insecta; order Lepidoptera; family Erebidae; genus Nudaria; species Nudaria mundana. The sequence goes on from OY748300.1 coordinate 295,330, forward strand.
TTGTTATAAAGGTCACGTGACCCTATTTAGAGTCATTTACGTGTAGTCCACGTTAGTATCGGATATTGCAAACACAAGTTGTGTAATTGTTACTGTTAAAGCTAATAAATGTAATGGGTACTTTTGTATAAAATACTGACTTACTTATTTCTTGTGAATAAAAGGTTCTTTTAATTTATTCTGCTTTTGATTGCTAACATCAGAAGTGGGATAAAGGATTCATGTTCACACTTACTTGTTTGTTTTGTTTCATATCAAGTAACAATTACTAAACTTGCCGTTTGCTTTTGCGTATAAGTGATGTGATTGATTGGTGCGAACTAAATCGCGTAACAATGTGAAGTCGAGTAGGTACTTCAGGAAGTCGCCCGAGCATAATTGGTGTACTGGAGGTACACCCAGTTGATCGTTGAATCGTAGCGATTCGCGACTTAGCTCATCGCGTTGCTACCTCACGTGGATTACTATTACGTAGTACCCTACATCGCGTTCACATTATGTGAAGCGCCGTCGAATACCTGGGTAAGGTTATTAAACATGATCGGTAAAACCGAGATCAAATAAGTACTAGCTTTCTACCTAAAACTGTAAGCAGCATAATGCAAGTTGCGTTATTTTGATTAGGCGAACAAGTCCATTAAGACTTGACACAAATTTGTGTACTATGGACTTGACGAAGAAGTGTTACTACAACGACTACGGTATATAGGTACCTACCTAGTGAGGCAAAAGAACTTGCGTCACGTTACTCTCGTAGGATATGCGTATCCCTTTGTCATAGAGATAATTTTAATTTTAAAATTAGTAGGTACCTACCTACCTCAATGACTTTTGTATGAAATATTGTTACCACCTAGTGCAGTACGATTATCAGGGTCTTGTCAAATTAGTCTTTGATGAAATCACAAACATCATTTGTTGTAGTAAATGCAGATGTTCTTGGTTAAGGTAATATGAGTCTAATGGTTTCTTGTATATCATGCAACTCCTGGAAGAAGATTTGTTTTCTATGTACCCACCACTAGTACTATTACATGTTCTGTGAGCTATTATGTGCTTTGTATAGATAAGACTACCGAGAATTGAAGTGTGTATTTCTTAATGCTGACTTTGTTGTTTTATGTCTCCATCAACCATCGTCTGTGATTGGATTATGGAGCTACACTGTGACATACACACACGCCGGAGATGCACCGTGAGAAAGGAAAGCGGTACTGTCGGACGGATGTCAACGTGCTGTGAATGGAAGTAAGCCATAAGGGGTAACCCTAGGTATTAGGCTATTACTAAAAGTGCAGTTTAATGTAAATGTATCGAAAGGTGTTAACTTTAAATAGTACAGCTCTGTGTTCTGTACTCCGACTATAAAAGTTTAGTTCTGTGTACTTTGCTTCGACTTTTAATGTTACAGTTCTGTGTACTGCTGGACTCGGGCGTGCACTCCCCTGCAAGGTTGGGCGCGTGCTGCCACACGAACCGATACAAATTGGAATGGCTGGTTCGTGTGAGATGCCGAGTGGTGCGTTTCTCGAGCGGCTATGGTGCCTGTGCGAGGAGGACCTAAACCGCTGCTGAACTAGTGGTTCAGTGGTGTGGTGAGTGAGCTCCGAGGACTTGTGAGGTGTTCTCAATAGTGGTGAGTTATTTAGGGAGCTAGTCGCGCTTGCCTTGCGGCAACTACTTGTGGAGTGAGCTTGGTTGTGATAACCGCTCAGCTTAACTGATGATACCTACCCATGGGGTGTGTTTCTTTTTGTTGATATCTACTTACGTTTGCCTGATGGCAGTAACGACTAATAAGGTGTGCTTAAACTCAATGTAAGATGCCACCTTGGCTTGTTTTAGATTTGGTGACGGTAGATAGGTGCTGATCGCGAATGTATGAGTGCACGCATACATTAACGATAGTGCTACCTACAGTCGTAAAAACCAAAGTTAGACAATGTTTCTAGAGACCTAGTAGACTGTAACGAATAACAGCATTGTGTTTTGTCTAATGATTTGTATTCACAGAAGTGAACGAAGGACGTAGTACGTCGGTGGACGTGTAGGTACGTTTGTCGTCCACCCGGTGCCGTGGCAAAGGGTTGCCATGTCACACTGGCATAGTAGCTAGCGTGAATGGTGGATACGATAATAGTATATCGAGTATTGTTACAGTTTACTCCAAGCAGTGAACTTTTGAAAGTACAGTTCAGAAGAGAAACTATGTGGTGATGTGCTACATACTGCCGCACGCTTGTCTTCACGTGGGCGCACTGTCAGCTGCGCGCTCAGCTTCGTGGAGGCACCCTGCCTCCTGTGCGCGCTTGGAAGCACGCGGCCGCGCGCTCACCTTGGTGGAGGCGCTCTTGCCTCCTACGCGTGCCTGAAGCACGCTGCCGCGCGCTCCTCTTCGTGGGGGCGCTCTGCCTCCTGTGCGTGCCTGAAGCACGCTGCTGCGCGCTCATCTTCTTGGAGGCGCCCTGCCTCCTGTGCGTGCCTATCAGTATGCTGTCGCGCGCTCTCCTTCGTAGAGGCGCTCTGGCTCCTGTGCGTGCCTGAATACGCTGCCACGTGCTTTCCTTCGTGAAGGCGCTCTGCCTCCTGTGCGTGCCTGAAGCACGCTACTGCGCGCTTACCTTCGTGGAGGTGTCCTGCCTCCTGTGCGTGTCTAACAACACGCTGTCACGCGCTCTCCTTCGTGGAGGCGTCCTGCCTCCTGTACGTGTCTGAAGCACGCAGCCGCGCGCTCTCCATTATGGAGGCGCTTTGGCTCCTGTGAATGCCTGAAGCACACAGTCGCGCGCTCATCATCGCACAGGCGCTTTCCCTGCTGTGCGTACCTGACAGCCTGCTGTGCGAGCCCGTCAGCACGTCCGCCAGTTCACGCCGTGCCTCGCCGAGGCAGTGCAAGTGGTACCAGTCAGTCTGCAGGTCGCAGCCGTCCAGGTGGTACCCGTCAGTATGTAAGTGACTCACGTGTTGTGTAACCGCGCCGTGTGCGCGTTTCGCTTTGCTTTATGTTCCAGCTAGAAGCGACTAGTGTTGGTTGTCGCAGTTCTACTAGAACTGTTAGTGCCCGACGTAAGTGGCGGCACCCTGAGGTCTTCGTCAGGAATGGACGAGCGAGACCTGTGACCAGCTCCACGATCGCTCCAAGACGTATAGCTGCGTACCTACGTGCTGGGAATGTACCCTCGTATGACCGTAAGTCACCTGACTGGTTACGTGTTAATATCGGGGTGTTTGTGATCACCTCGGTATGGTTATCTCTTGAGGTATTCGAATAACGCAGCTTGAGGTGCTTATACCTGTGGCCCTTGAGGCAGTGTGTTTTACTTTGCTTTATGTTCCAGAAAGAAACAAGTAATGCTGTACAAGTCTTGAGGCGTTCGAAGAACGACTTAAGGTGCTTGTACCTATGGCCTTTGAGGCAATGGCCCTTGAGGCAGTGGCCCTTGAGGCGGTGACATAAGTCCAAATGGAAAGTGTCTTTTCTGGCCAGGGAAGCTGATCGGATTTGCAAACCTTTCAGTCACTATGCGACGTGCGCACTAGTGTAGTTATTTGGCATGTTCACTTTTACTATGTTGTTGATTAGCTTTAAGAGCGTGATTTATAATTGCGTACGAGTGAATCCTATAAAAGAGTGATGCCTAAATTGATTGGAAGACGATGTAGTGAACGATGTAAAAGGTTGAATGTTGAACTTACAGCTTCCTGGTTAGTTTCTAATCGGGTGCCTCTTTACAGATGAAGAAGTAGACGATTACGCTACATTGCAGAGGCAGCCCTGTCTGCTGAGCCATCTATGCCGCTGCTAGACTACGGCAACGCCGAAGTGATACCTGCAGACGAACGTACTGCTGGTCCAAGCAGCTGCTCAAGTGGTATAGGTTCAACCTGGTGCTCTTAGCTTCTTGGTTAGTTACTAATCGAGGGCCTCCTTACAGATGAAGTTGATGATGATAGCCCCGTCTGCTGAGCCATCTTTGCCGCTGCTAGACGACGGCAACGCCAACGTGGTAACTGCAGAAGAACCTGCTGATGGTCCAAGCCGCTGTTCAAGCGGAATTCGAGTCGAGGACGACACTGTGTCAGGAGAGGCCGTGTTAGGACGTAGTTTCGCACGCGGCATACCCCCCCTACGTTTCTATAAAAACGTAGTGTCAAGAATAGGTCGGGCAGTCGTTTTCCAACTCTCGTAGCGATAACATGTCTTAAGTAATTGCTGTCGGTTGTTATAAAGGTCACGTGACCCTATTTAGAGTCATTTACGTGTAGTCCACGTTAGTATCGGATATTGCAAATACAAGTTGTGTAATTGTTACTGTTAACGCTAATAAATGTAATGGGTACTTTTGTATAAAATACTGACTTACTTATTTCTTGTGAATAAAAGGTTCTTTTAATTTATTCTGCTTTTGATTGCTAACAATATTATATCATAGTTAATTTTATAAGAATGTATTAAACATTATCATGTATTTGTTTTTACATTTTGAACATTTTCACGATACAGTCTTTTTTACGTTTTTATTTATTTATATTCTATGAGTACTAATTGTTTGTTTGCATAAAATAGGCTCGGTAACTACTGAACCGACTTTGATAGTTCTCTCACCAAGATGCTATACTCGTAGGCTACTTCTATCCGAGTACAATACTCAGTAACTACTGAACCGACTTTGATAGTTCTCTCACCAAGATGCTACACTCGTAGGATACTTCTATCCGAGTACAATACTCAGTAACTACTGAACCGACTTTGATAGTTCTCTCACCAAGATGCTATACTCGTAGGCTACTTCTATCCGAGTACAATACACAGAACTACTGAACCGACTTTGATAGTTCTCTCACCAAGATGCTACACTCGTAGGATACTTCTATCCGAGTACAATACTCAGTAACTACTGAACCGACTTTGATAGTTCTCTCACCAAGATGCTACACTCGTAGGATACTTCTATCCGAGTGCAATACTAAGTAACTACTGAACCGACTTTGATAGTTCTCTCACCAAGATGCTACACTCGTAGGATACTTCTATCCGAGTGCAATACTAAGTAACTACTGAACCGACTTTGATAGTTCTCTCACCAAGATGCTACACTCGTAGGATACTTCTATCCGAGTGCAATACTAAGTAACTACTGAACCGACTTTGATAGTTCTCTCACCAAGATGCTACACTCGTAGGATACTTCTATCCGAGTGCAATACTAAGTAACTACTGAACCGACTTTGATAGTTCTCTCACCAAGATGCTACACTCGTAGGATACTTCTATCCGAGTGCAATACTAAGTAACTACTGAACCGACTTTGATAGTTCTCTCACCAAGATGCTACACTCGTAGGATACTTCTATCCGAGTGCAATACTAAGTAACTACTGAACCGACTTTGATAGTTCTCTCACCAAGATGCTACACTCGTAGGATACTTCTATCCGAGTGCAATACTAAGTAACTACTGAACCGACTTTGATAGTTCTCTCACCAAGATGCTATACTCGTAGTCTACTTCTATCCGAGTACATTAACACAGGGATTGGGAACGAGTACACTGTATCACGTAGGCGGAGCCGCGGTTATCGGCTAGTCTATAACTGGTGGTTCTGTGAACAGTAGACCTCGCGTTATTTTCACATTTTCCCCCCCATTTCCCCCCAATCGAAAAATCCCACAAAAGTTGCGCCTTGCAACAAAGAACACTTGTGCCAAATTTCATGAAAATCCGCTAAAAAAATGCGGCTTGTAGACCGGAACTAACACACATAGGTACCAACAACGCCAAATCGGCCAGTCCTCGAGTTAAAACTGAGACGCTTCGCTCGCTCGGTCAGTAATCATATTATGAAACACCCTTATAGTGGCAAACAATAAGGTTGTCTGAAAGAGATTACTCTTTAGCGATAAGGCCGTCTGTTATACATTATTTTCAAGGCATTTGTACTACATTTGTCTCTTGATTTTGCGTACAATAAAGAATATGTAAGCTTTTTGTAACACCAGCCGACGCCCGGCGCCCGACGCCCAGCGCCCAGGGCTTCATCCGCGTGCTATAGTTTTCTTATTTCCAATTCCAGTAGATTAAGAAGTTATGCCCTACGCCCTACAACCTCGCTAACACAAACTTCACCTCCTTATAATATAGACCACAAAGTTATCAAGTTAAAATTCAAAAAGCTCCTAAAAATCAAATTATCAACTTCAAATTATTCGTTTCATTTCATATGCAGCATTGGAAATTACACTCTCGAACGATCCTCCAGGGAGTGTTGGGTAGACTCCACAGTCACTCCCTCTGCACAAACTGTCGTCACGTAAATTATCTGTGCTGATATTTTCTAGGACTTAATCGACGAACTCTGCAGAGGGCAATAAATAAATATTGGTTTTAGGGTAACTTATGGCCTCCGTCGTACGAAGCGATTACATAAGCTAACTCTCGGGTTGGTTTATTTCCTTATAATTCTGGACGATAACCTTAAAGAGGTGGACCTTAAAGACTTATGAAACGTATTTATAACTAGTTGATGCACACGGCTTTGTCTGCATGGAGTACTTTTCTATATCCCGATGCCCACGGGAACATATTCCCGGGGTCTACAGTAGCTTAAGAATTTCCCGTTAAAATCGGAACAAACAGACAGACAATACTTAGTTTAAAGCTCACGCACCACTTTTGCTTAGAGAAATCAATGAAGCTAAATAGGAGCTAAAAAGAAAAAAAAAATCGGGAGAGAAATGTAATCCAAAATCATTAAATATGTCACCGCGATGTAGAATCTATTTTGTTCTACTTACTCGTATTTCAGAATCTTGAGTAAAATCAACCTCGCCATCGTTCGAGTTTTCTTTGCTTACTTCTCTCGCATTTCAAACAGCATTTTACAGTTAAATAAAGGACGTAACAACTTTGAATCGATGCAATCGGTTTCACAAAACTTTCAACTGAAAGCAAATAGAGGAAACTGTTTCACAAACGCGTATAAGGCTTAACGACACGGAATAATCGTGACACAGTATTTTCAATTTAGCTCAGTACCTCGCTAGTGGGCAACGGAATACGAATCTAGATTCAGGATATAGCTTTATACGGCATTTTTGTCTCAATAAAATATAATACAATATTCGACTGCCTCGGTGGCACAGTGGTATGAGTATGCGACTGCCGGCCCTGTGGTCCCAGGTTCGATTTTGGGTCAAATCAAATATTTGTGTGATCCATTTGTGGATAACACATTTTTTTTGTTTCGGAGTCTGGTTGTTTTCTTAGTTTAATATGGTATGTATTTAGAAATACGAGTATACAAGTATTTACATCAGTCGTCTAGATCCCATAGCACAAGCCTATATTAGCTTAATTTGGACTAGATGACGTTGTGTGAGAATGTCCAAAAACATTTATTTATTTATTATTAGATTTTTTATAAAAGAAAAGTAAACCTACAGAAGAATTACAAAGTTTGTTAAAAAATGTTATCTTTTAAATTAGTTAACGTAGAAATGTAAAATAAAATAATTGGCCCCTCAGTAGCACACGGCTTACAATCCCTTCTAATTAGCAAATGTTGTACCTTGTCGGGTAAATAATAATGAAAGGTTACACAATTATTTTATACAAATGTGGCATATAGGTGATAGGATTATTTTTAAAGACTCAACAGCCAAACGAAAAGATCTTAGGGCCTGAATTTATACTAGAGGAGTTTCAGGATGCTTCGGTAGTTATCTGTTTCGCATCCATCGTGAGGTCCCACTGGGTGTCAACACTGCGAGGCCGCCGGCAAAGACACCGCACTCTACTCCGTGGTGGAGTGCTCAGCGTGGGCGATTCAGCGCCGTGACTTCGTAGTGGGTCTGGGCATGGATACCCTCTCGCTGGAGACCATGTTTCAAGCCATGGTCTCCAGCGTGAGTAGGTGGAACGCGGCCGTCTCCTTCTACAAGCAAGTCGTACTCACGAAGGAGGCGGCCCAGAGAGTGAGGGATACCCTTCCTGAGTCCCGAAGTCTGCGGCGAAGACTTATCTATGTCCAAGACGATCGACCTCCATGGTCGGGGCCTGAGGACGGCGGGGTTGCCACCCACCGTCCTCAGGTCCTGTAGCCATGGGCCTGGGCCGCGAAATAATAAAAAAAATAAAATAAGAGTTTCAGGGAGAATTCTCAGACCAAGCGTCAGCGAGGTTTATGTACCATCCCAGATGTCCACCGGCGCCCTGGGGTTATCGTTTCGAGACCGACCTCCAGCTTTGAATTTTAGGGCCCCAGAGTTACAAAAATCCTAAAGCTTCATGTAATATTATTCATCAAAGAGGTAGAGTTTGTGAGACGGGTACTCTTTGAATGACATGAACAAATTTTGAAAATTCTATTGATATTTAGAAAATTAATAACCACTATACTACGTGGGTGGAGTAGGAGGCAACAGCTATTTCTTATATGTATAATATTGATCTCAATAGAATAACATGTGTACAAGTATATACTGTGGTATGTTCGACAAGTCCTTTACCTCACACAACACAAGTGAATACAACCAGTGTTACACAAGGAGAACAAACGTAATACCTAGAGGTTGTCCCGTGAGAGCGGAGTGATACCCGGTTACGCAACACCGCACTACGAGGAAACAGACAAATTAACTACACATTACGTAACGAGTGAGCCGATTCAACCGCAAGGGCGTCTTTGCAATTATAACAAACATAAGAATGCCAACTTGTTCAAAAGTGGCGACACTGAAAACCGCATCATTCGTGGTCACACGAAAATGTTTTGTACCAACTTATACTCACGCCAAGTTTATTAAAATTATACTCTCACGGCGTTTAATCTAAATGAGTGTATTCCCAACTTATTACGCAGTTTATTAATGGATAAAATATGTAGTGTATCTTCTCTAATCCTTCTTTTCAAGTATAATGTACAAGTCTACCAACCAATCCACTTCACCCCACCTTACTTACTTCTTACGACGATATTAACATCAAAATAACTGTTTGCGATGCACGCGATTCAAAATGTTCTAAATGAGCTTATTCGACTGCAAAGTGATGATGAACAGATCATTAGTTTGGTGTCTACTCATCAATTGTACAGTAAAATCGAAACAAATCCAGGGTAGGTCACTAGTGTATTATTAGTGCTACCTACCTTTTCCTTGCTTCACAACAATCATTATAAACATTTTATAACAAAGGGCTAGTTTTTATTATACATACAGTGTACCTGTAAAAGTAACTATTGTACATTAATATCACACGACATAAAACTATATCACACATCGATCTGAAACTTTAATAAAATCCTGTAATTTCTTTATCATCAAAAATCCTGAAATCAACATTATTAATGCAAGTGTTACAAAGGGGTCATAAGATCACGACCCTCCAATGTTACATACATTATCATTCATTCATTCAGGAGTGAGTGAGTGAATGGCCTTTCGTCATTCTTGTTTGAACAAAAACTCTATTTCATATTCCCGTTTAATTAGGGTTGGATAAGACACCCTCTTTTGAACGTATATCGTCAAGGGATGGGCTATAAACTCAACACCTATTGTACGACGCAGTCCTGGTATGGCTGCGGCAAATTAGGTTAAACTGAAAGTTTGGGAATACTGGTTTTCTGGGAACCTCTTGGAATACCACGAACCTATTTTGAAAACTATAAACAGATTTAGTTTGGGTATTTTGAAGTTATGGAAACGGGTTGCTTTGTTTTAATAATAACAACGTTATTATTCGTTATCCTCAAAGGAACATATTTATAATGCTATTTCTGGGTAAAAATATTATCTGCAACGGTTTTGCAAACAAACATGTTCATAAACTTTCACATTTACGATAAGAGTGGGGGATGATTAGCAACATTATAATTATGCTTGTTTCCTAAAAGGGGTAACAGAGGCACATTATTCGCCCACTATTTGCCAGTAACTTGCTTTTTTTTTTTTTTTTTTATATTTGGTTCGCCAAATTGACGCCGCCCGCCTGGTGGTAAGTCGTGACGACGTCTAGCGATTGTGGGCCACTCTCACAGCACACATTACTATTGAGAATGGCCCTCAACTTGACGACCTACTGATGTGCCTCTTCACGCTCCGCTTAAAGAACCCAGGATTATATGTGGGAGGAAACACGTGCACAGGCAGGGCATTCCAGGCCACTATCGTTCGGCAGAGAAACGAACGTTTAAAACGTTCGGTTCTCGCGAACATGCTATCCACTGTGTGGGGGTGGCATCTCTGCCCGGCACGAGTCGTTCGGGATCGGAAGGAAGAGGGTGGGATCAGATTGAAGAGCTCTTCAGAACACTCGCCGTGGTAAATACGGTAGAATGCGGCCAAGGAAGCTATTGTTCGGCGCTGAACTAGCGGCTCAAGGCTTCCCGTTACCTCCGGACAATCTATAATACGGATAGCCCGTCGCTGCATAGCGTCGAGAGCGTCCAGCAGATACTTCGCGGAGCCGTCCCAGAGGTGAGAGCAGTATTCGACGCAGGGTCTAATCTGCGTCTTGTACAGCAGACACCTCTGGTCCGGTGTAAAGAATCTCTTTACCTTATTCAGTATTCCTAGTTTCCGCGAAGCTAGCCCTATACATCTTTCGATGTAGTTTTTATTATTGAGCTCTCGACGAACGTCTATGCCAAGGATATCAAGGTTGTCCTTCATTGGTAATAATGCATTCTGAAGAGAGGGTAGGGGAAGGAAAGGGGATTTCTTCGCAGTAAATGCACACGCCTGTGTTTTGCGGGCATTGAACTCGACCAGGTTCTCGGTACCCCATTGAGAGATACTGTCGAGGTTACGGTCGAGATCAGCCACGAGTCGTCGTCTCTCCTCCTCAATCTCAGATCGCCCCGCCGTCGGACGAACCGAGTAACTCCCGTGCAGTGTGCTGTCATCTGCATAGCAATGAATGTTCCCGAGGGATAGCATATCATTGATATGCAGAAGAAAGAGAGTTGGTGATAGTACGGACCCCTGCGGTACCCCGGCATTCACTTGCAAGAAGCGAGAAGCCTGGCCATCGCAGAGGACCCGCACTCGGCGCTCGTTTAAAAAACTGGCAATCCAGCTGCACAGTTGAGGAGGTAGACCATATGCCGGAAGCTTGGAAAGGAGCGAAGCATGCCAGACCCTATCGAAGGCTTTGGCGATGTCCAGGCTAATAGCCAAGGACTCGCCGTGCCTTTCCATAGCCCCACCCCAGACATGCGTTACGAATGCCAGAAGATCACCCGTTGATCGCTTTGGCCTGAAGCCGTATTGTCGATCATTGATTAGCGAGTGATCCTCTAGGAATTGCATGAGCTGCTTATTTATAAGGAGCTCAAGCACCTTGCAAATGACTGAGGTGACAGCTATGGGTCGATAGTTGCCTGGATCGGACCGATCCCCTTTCTTGGGGATCGGTTGTACGTTAGCCTCCTTCCAGACCTCCGGCACGAGCCCTGAAGAGTATGACAGGCGGTACAGACGCGTTAATACTGGAGACAACTCAGCTGCACATTTTCGTAGCACCACCGCCGGAATGCCGTCAGGGCCACTGGCTTTCCGCGTGTCGAGTGACCGCAGTACTGCCCGTACATCACATTGCCTGATAACAATATCAGGCATTGTGTGGCCACAGTTGGCGATGGCGGGGGGCTGCAGGCCACGGTCGTCGACCCGGGAATTAGCCGCAAAGAGGTCTGCGAGCATATCCGCTTTCTCTTGGGCTTTGTGAGCCAGTGTTCCATCTGGGTAACGCAGTGGTGGCAGCGAGGGCTGACAAAAGTTAGATTGCACGGCTTTGGCCAGTTGCCAGAATCCACGGCTGCCCGTGGGATGGGAAGTGAGCTCCTGACCAAGCCGCGCGACGCGCTGGGCATCCGCTCTCTTAAAGGCCCTCTTACTCGACTTTGTGGCCAGGTTGTACGCTGCTTTGAGGTGGCCCACGTTTGGGTCGCGCACAGCCCGGGCCCTGATCCAGGCGCGATATGCCGACTGTTTTTGTCGAACAGCTTTGGCACAATCTCGCCCGAACCAGGGACGGGCTCTGCGGATACTGGCGACATCAGTGAAAGGGATGTAATAATCCATCCCTAAACTGATCTCGCCAGTAATAGCAGAAGCACTATCCAAAGGAGCCTTTCCTACAAAGCAGCGCTGGCTCCAGGGGACGGACGCATAATAATCGCGTAGACCGTCCCAATCCGCTGACGAGTAGTGCCATAGTCGTCGTGACGTTTGTACAGGACGTGCAGGAGGTGACACCTTCATGCCAGCGTGAACAACACAGTGGTCGGAACTACCCAGTGGGGCTCCTACTGAAACACTGTACTGGGCTGGGCGACTCGTCAGCAGTAGATCCAGCAGAGCGGGCGCGTGATCTGACCTGTCTGGTATCCGGGTGATCCCGCATACCATCTGGGTCGGACCGTGGGAGAGAGCGAACGCATGGGCGGCTCTACCCGCATGATCAGTCTTGAGGGACCCCAGCCATTCAATGTGATGGCCATTGAAGTCCCCCAGAAATACTAGGTCAGCGTTCGGGAACCGCACCTGCGCTTCATCAGCCGTCTCGCTGAGGTACTGGAAGAGCTTTGTTGTCTCAGAATCCCCTGTGTGGGATCGGTAGACGCACACGTAGATCTGGCTCATAGAGCCATGGTCTACGTGCAGCCAAAGGACGGAACGGTTCTCTAGGCAGCGCAACCGGCGGCAGCAAACATCCGCCCTAACGAACACGCACACCCCGGCTTTGTCTCGAAATTGTTCCTCGATGACATAGCCGGGGTAACACAGGTAAGACGTGTCGTCAGGGCGGCGTATTTGTGTCTCCGTGAGGAACATCACAGCGGGCCGTGCCGTCTCAAGGTGGTGGTGGACGGTATCGAGGTTCGCATGGAGTCCACGGACGTTAGTGAACTCCACCTCGAAATGTGAAGTTGTGGGGTTTCCTAGGGCCGCTGTGTAACGTTTATTTCTTTTTTGTTGCACTGCCATTGTAGATTTTGAAGAAGAAGCGTGAAGACAGGGCGACATTTGGTGCAGCAGTAAGTGACAAAGCTCAGGGGCTAGCTTTGTCTAGAACCGTGTGGTTAGGTCGGAGCCGACTCGCCGGACGGAAGGGCTCCCAAACCCCCCTGATGCAAGGCCGCCGCTACCCCACACCGGTTACCACCCGGAGCGGCGATCCCACATCAGGATTATGCGCAACATGTGGGGCAGCCTCCTGGGGTGGTTGGCCCCAGGCGGGCCCCATGACTGTGTTGCGGGCGGCCGCGGCAACGCCGTTGCTAAGGGTCTCCCTGGCCGGCGAATCGACCCACACCACCCACACTAGACTCCGTTTCGCCCCCACTGGTCCCATGCCTGCTGCACCATACATCGCCCCGGGCCCGGCGGTGAAGCTGCTGAACCCCTAACGCAACCCAGCCTGGGCTGGGTTACTTGGGGGGCTTTAGCACAGCTGCACGGTGGTACCCCCCCGGACCAACACTGTTGTACCACCTGGTACCCACGTAGGGGCCGAAGCCACTCCATAGGTACCGTAAATTAACGAGCCTCGTCCGTTTATCAGCAGGTGCGCCACTAGCAGGTGAGGTCGCTGGGGCCCTATAGATGTTGGTAGAGCCCCTTTGCACCCATAGAGCCCCTTTGCACCCAAATGCTTGCTTGTTTCACGCATTAGCTGGCGTCCCTATTGCCGCTAACCGGTCACTTTTATGTTTGGCAGAAGAGCTTGGTGTGGGCTTCAAAGATATTAGTGAGACCACTATACCCCTTCAACTTCTATTACTAAATTATCTATGTCTATCTATACAAACCATGGAACAATGATAATAACAAGAATAGGCAAAACCTTTGTGTCAACACCAGACCTACACCACACATAGAATAGGTACGTAGTGAATAACAGTAAATCAAGAAAGCTTAGGACACAGGCTCATTGTTCCCAAGGGCAACTTAATACTAATAGCAACATTTGAATAGAAATGTGATCGCAATAATTGCACTTAATACACTACTATAAAATAATTGTACCCGGATTGCAAAGATACAATTTCTACAGTCGTACATAACACCAATCATGCCGCTTCGGCTGTTAAACTTTCAGTTAGAGATAGTTCAGTTACAGACTATAGTTACTGATTGTCGGTAACGGCAATAAGGTCTTACCTTTATTCCGTAGCGCTAACAAAACTACTGTCTAAATATGTAATACACCTCTGCCTATCCCCTGGAAGATATAGGCGTCATTGTTATGTACAAGTAATGTATTTATTCCGTGCTAAGCCGAGTTCTCGTTGTTCGGTAACTTCGATAGACGCTGTTGGCCATTATATAGAAAATGAACTTAACCAGCGACAAAGAAAACTTAAGTGTTTTGACGTCAGTTTATTTTTAACTCTATTGAAGCTTAAATATACTTCAGAAATCTTAGGATAGCTTTGTCTAAACCATACTAATTAAGCTTTGTTTAATCGACGTCTTCTTTTTTTATACCGCTCGGGCTGCATAGATTCTCTGACGTGGTATGTAACAACTGTCCTGGTTGTGGGAATTTTGGTTGGAATTACAAGAGTGGTTTTGAATATTCTACAGTGCCTGGTAACGGTAATACGCTTGCCACCTATAACGTGTTACCGACAAACTTACTGGCAACTTTTGGGTGTGGAATGCACCTCTGCCTACCCTTTCGGTATAAACGTGATATATGTATGTCTGTCTCTTCTATAGAACAATTTCTATGTGACAATTATTGCATTATAAAAATCTACTGAAAGTTTCAGATTAAAGCCAACAAAAATACATAATTAAAACTTGTCGTTTTAAATTAACTACCAGTCAGATGTTGGAAATTGTACGAATTTAATACATAATTATTGATCAGTTGGTTGGAACTTTGAACTATACTCGGGTCACGTGATACAATATTGATAGCTAGTAATCTGAAGCGTGCGTGTGTTCATGAGTATGACGTGTTCGTAATTACATCTATGGTGCTTAGGGATACTATATACTACTAAGATCAACCCATAGACCAACGCGGTCGTCGTATATGCTGTCGCCGTATACCATCATCCAAGGTGATCAACCCAAGGTGAGGGACTTTCAAGTGGCGTTACCTGCCGATAAGCGGTGATCGGTTCGTCGCCTGTTACATGGAACCAAACAACGATTAGGCCTATCTCTCTGTCTACACCTTCGGTGAGATAGGGTGTATGTATTTATCTACTAACATCTACATGAATAGTATCTGGGAGTATTGAGGGTTTATTTTTAACGCTATTTTGTCAAGATTACGTAATCAAGACAATAAGTGAAGTTATTAGGTAGGTACCCATTTTTTTACGTGGATACATTGATTACCTGATACCTGGAATGGTCCATCTGGCCAAACTAGTACACGCCATGTCGTTCATCAGAAAATAAGTATTGTTTGGCAAGCCTGGGATCTCAGTCCACGAGTACGAACTCACAATAATACTATAAGTAGATTTGTTGTGCATATAGGGATACTAAGTAATACAGTAGGTAGTATTGCTAATCTGTGACAGGGAAATGAGTGTAAATAAACGTCAGTGGAACGAGTGATAATCCTCTCCGTGTCAATATTGTAGGAGCGTGAGACAATTAAATTGCCATCTCACTTTATTGACATACCTACCTATCTACTGTTTGCACGATGTGTACCATTAAATCTGAAGCAATGTGTATAATGTATTATATTATTAGAAGAATACCTTGATGGCAGCTAGGGGTTGTTAGTAATTTTTACCATTTATTTTTTTATTTTATTTTATTTATTTATTATTTATGTACAACACACATAGAAACAAGAACACAAAAACAGTAGTACAAACAATACAGTGAGCATAGTCTGTACAAGGGCACTGCTTATTCCTAGAGGAATCTCTTACAGCAGGCCTGATCGGAGATGTAGGGGTGAGAGGGTGACGCGTGTGCAGTGCAAGTAAATAAACTTACATAAACTAAGGGGGGCATATATACATGTATAAATACATACTGGGCTATAATAAACTTACATAGAGGTATACTACATTATAATATAATAGGTAGCTAAGATTAAGAGGAGAGGTAATGAGCTTTTACTTTCTTTTTATAATAATATTTATAAAAAAAAAATGTACTTATTTACAAAATTTACAAGGAATCATGGGAAAATTATAAAGGGGCCTAATACCTCCAGAGCCCAAGACAATTCATCCACCTGCACGCGGTGCACCTGCTTACATAAGGACTCTGGATAATATGTACTCAAAGTACACGTACACGGTACAGTGACTGGCGAAATGTGAATGATATGAACATAAAGACGTGATGTTGTGTAGTGTGAACATTCTCTCTCGTTTATATGTCGTCTATTTTCTTTAATTTATGATTATATCGATTTAATAACTATCATTAAATCAATTTTAAAGTTTAATCATAACCAGGTGAACCATATTGAGGTAATTTAAAACCCACTTATAGGATCCCAAAATACATTAATTTCCGTTCGGTTCTAAATACAAGACATATATTTATGCAAAAACATCGTCTTTTTACTTTTAAATGTTGACAAATGGACACCAATTAAATCTATGGACGTGCAATTTTCCCGTTTCATTTCAAACTGGGACGTTTTGACCCTCACCCAACGACCTTGATCTTCGTCCTAACTCTCATTAGGTGATTGATGACAAACGATTACACACACATACACACTCCTGTCCCTACAAAACAGTCTGTCTGTCGGTGTGTGTTGACATTGTTATAAGGTCACCCTAAATCGTACGAGGGTGAATGTAATTGAAGAGATTCCAATAATTAAGTACCTCATAATTTAAATTGTATTTATTATGCTGTGTGTAGCGAGCGTCTTGCAAGTTTAGTGATTATGAGTTATTTAAGTAATGTTCTCATTTATTTATAAACCTAAATAAATTGTAAAGAGTTTAAAGTAACAATATATTTATTACAATACTTATATTAAATTTTAGGCTCGGCCCCTTGACAGAGCCTGATTACAGAAATAGCCTAGCTCACTAGCAGCTGCTCCCTGAATACATGGTACATTCATTTTAATGGGATTGGGAATAAGTGTTAGAAAAAGCAACCGCGTAGTAAAACCTGGTTACTATATTCTATTCATGGTACGAAATGAAAATTATTCCTAAAGTGGTTTTATTATGTTAGAAATTTCATCGAATCCCATTCAGCCACCTACTTAATTATGAATTTTCTCGATTTTTTCTAAAAGCTAATGCACTGTAAATAGAATCGATTCCGAATTATACTATATTATACTCAAAACTGTGCTATTATGAGATTCGTATACCAGATATCGTGATATGCATCTTAATGCCGCAACTCGGCTGACCCACATTTTTATAAAAACCAAAAGTTTAGAGCACGTCCGCTAACAGATAACGACTGCGATCGAAAACCAAAGGCCTCGATAACCTGGCGCGCTGCCATACCTTCGTTGCAATCTTCTTCTTAAAAGAAATGGTACAATAGCTACTGTACACTGTGCAGTGATCAGTTGATGAAGTCAGTCCGGTCAGTGTTTGAGGGGGGGAAATATGTATGCACATTTAAATTATCTAAATTAACGCGTAACAGCACGCGTGGCGTATTCGTTGCAGCATCTTGCTGGATACGTTGTGTGTATTACTATGTATGTAGTTGTGTGTATTACTATGTATGTAGTTGTGTGTACTACTATGAATGTAGTTACTGAAAATTATAAAATACTTAGTGGCCGGGAGATTTTATTGCCAGGTTCTTTTAGCCTTGGCTCCACCTATTGCTTTGTAAATCCGGCTTTAAATGTAAATTCTTACGTGCTGACGTTAATAAACGTTTTTGTATAACCTATATTTTGAAATATTTTTGTGTTTGAGTTTATCGCTGAAAGTTGTGGGATACAACCTATAATACACCGTGAAAGTACATTTACAATAAGTTTATCGCTGAAAGTTGTGGGATACAACCTATAATACACCGTGAAAGTACCACATTTACATTAAGTTTATCGCTGAAAGTTGTGGGATACAACCTATAATACACCGTGAAAGTACCACATTTACAATAAGTTTATCGCTGAAAGTTGTGGGATACAACCTATAATACACCGTGAAAGTACCACATTTACATTAAGTTTATCGCTGAAAGTTGTGGGATACAACCTATAATACACCGTGAAAGTACCACATTTACAATAAGTTTATCGCTGAAAGTTGTGGGATACAACCTATAATACACCGTGAAAGTACCACATTTACAATAAGTTTATCGCTGAAAGTTGTGGGATACAACCTATAATACACCGTGAAAGTACCACATTTACATTAAGTTTATCGCTGAAAGTTGTGGGATACAACCTATAATACACCGTGAAAGTACCACATTTACAATAAGTTTATCGCTGAAAGTTGTGGGATACAACCTATAATACACCGTGAAAGTACCACATTTACAATAAGTTTATCTCTGAAAGTTGTGGGATACAACCTATAATACACCGTGAAAGTACCACGTTTACAATAAGTTTATCGCTGAAAGTTGTGGGATACGACCTATAATACACCGTGAAAGTACCACATTTACAATAAGTTTATCGCTGAAAGTTGTGGGATACCACCTATAATACACCGTGAAAGTACCACGTTTACAATAAGATTATCGCTGAAAGTTGTGGGATACAACCTATAATACACCGTGAAAGTACCACGTTTACAATAAGATTATCGCTGAAAGTTATGGGATACAACCTATAATACACCGTGACGGTACCACGTTTACAATAAGTTTATCGCTGAAAGTTGTGGGATACAACCTATAATACACCGTGAAAGTACCACGTTTACAATAAGTTTATCGCTGAAAGTTGTGGGATACAACCTATAATACACCGTGAAAGTACCACGTTTACAATAAGATTATCGCTGAAAGTTATGGGATACAACCTATAATACACCGTGACGGTACCACGTTTACAATAAGTTTATCGCTGAAAGTTGTGGGATACAACCTACGAGTATAATACACCGTGAAAGTTCCACGTTTACAATAAGTTTCGATAACAGAACGGACTGGAAGTATTACTTTGAAAAACAAACACTTGTTTTTACAAAAATCTTAAAATTTATGTAGTCTATAGACATCAAATGAGTAGTCGTGGTAGCTCAATCAATCTTCTTAGTTCTATCCATAGGAGCTCGGTAATAGACGTAGGCTGCAGCGGCTTTGTACTGCGAAATGAAAAAAAAACAATTTTTTTAAGAATTTTATACATGTACATTTAATTTGTACATTTGATCACGGATTTATATCTCCGAGGGGGTAGGTAGATGAGCTATACACAACCATACTTTGCCAGTACTTTTGTATTGATCCAACGTAATGAAGGGCAGATCTACTGCAGTCACCGGGCACTTGCAACTACATATCACCAGTACTTAAACCTGGCAGACGAGATAACTATTCAGTAATTACTTTGGAGTATGGTCTAATGTCACGAGGATCGAGTGTCATTGATCTCAGTAGTTGCCTGCGTTGTAATTCAATTTGGTGCTTTATACACCAGCCTTGATACAAAATACAGTACAGTCGAAGCTGATTCTACACGTAAAGGACAAAAATACTTAATAAATTTATAAGGAAAATCTATTTATCTATAAACTATAAGTAAGCAGCACGTGGCGTCAGCTGTGCGTGTCGGGCCACGCATAAGATAGGTTTCGATAGTTACCCATAAAAACCTCTATAACTCTTGAACTAACAGAGTCATACCAGCCGTTATAGTTTCCCTTTAATGTTCAGTAAGTTCTTCACGCCAGCCGTTTAGATACTCTCAAACGGATACTTAAATCAAAAAAAAAACACTTTAGCAACTCGCAATGAATTTAAAAGACCTATCTAATGATACGCCACACAATATATAAAATATTATTATTATAATAAAATATATTTTTGTTTTTTTTTATATTGGGTTCGCCAAATTGACGCCGCCCGCCTGGTGGTAAGTTGTGACGACGTCTAGCGATTGTGGGCCACTCTCACAGCATACAATATTATAGAGAGTGGCCCTCAACTTGACGACCTACTGATGTGCCTCTTCACGCTCCGCTTAAAGAACCCAGGATTATATGTGGGAGGAAACACGTGCACAGGCAGGGCGTTCCAGGCCACTATCGTTCGGCAGAAAAACGAACGTTTAAAACGCTCGGTTCTCGTGAACATTCTATCCACTGTGTGGGAGTGGCATCTCTGCCCGGCACGCGTTGTTCGGGATCGGAAGGAAGAGGGTGGGATCAGATTGAAGAGCTCTTCAGAACACTCGCCGTGGTAGATACGGTAGAATGCGGCCAAGGAAGCTATTGTTCGGCGCTGAGCTAGCGGCTCAAGGCTTCCCGTTACCTCCGGACAACCTATAATACGGATAGCCCGTCGCTGCATAGCGTCGAGAGCGTCCAGCAGATACTTTTATTATTATTATAATATTTTTCACTTTGTTGGCGTAATAAATATACATATCCATGCAAAATTTCATGTTTCTAGCACTAGGGAGCAAAGGCGAGGACGGACCGACAGACGGACATGACGAAACTATGAGGGTTTCGAAACTTTTTTCCACGGAACCCTAAAAAATGAAGAAATGATGATTTAATTTCAGAGCAAAAAGTTATCTTAACCAAATATGTTAGTGAAAGTTGTTGACGAAACTACGAAATTAGATTAAGTAGTTACGACTTATATAGACGCTGATTTTATCATCGTCAGCAGTCGAAAGGGTTCGCTCTCGGAATAATATTTGGATTCCTTTTTTAACATCTAAATTACTGTACTGATAATAATTAAAAAGTTAGTCATTTCTGTAATTCTTCTCACTCGATCAAGTTTAACATTAGTAGCAGTACGATATTTCATTGATGAATTGACGCGGACGCCAGGCTCAAGGCTGCACGTATCGCACACACACATCCATCCTTCGAGCGCTTCTAAGTACCGCACAAATCATGTGTTAGGGAGCAATGACCCCTCGCAGTCGATATGGCCAGTATCACTACGAAACATACCTACTTGAACATAAAATACACACTCCAATTTCTCCTTCGTACTTTACACGGGCTTAGGACCGTCTGTAATACCTACTTTATTATTAACAATAGCGACTTAATGACTTTTGAACTATGTAATAATAATAAAAAAAATACACTGAACTACAACTGACTGCGAGGAGGTATTTCAGGCGTATTTAAAAAATTGGAGCTATTTACAAATAAAATGAAACTTACATACCTATTTACAGTTTATTTACACTAATTTACAGTTCTCTGTACCGAAGTAACTGCTCGATATGGAGTCCATTCCTTTCGATACACAAACGTGCACGTGTTAATTGATTGTCTTTCAACTTTTCGATGTGTCTCTATCACTTTTCACAATATCAAAAGCGTCCACTATCGCACTGCGTAGTTCTTCGCGGGTTTGATTACTTCCATTTGGGAATAATCATTCAAACGTACTCGGCCTTGTGCATGTAACGGTGTCCGGAACTGTCCGTGGTCGAGTAAGCGCTGGGTTGCGGCCAAGATGGTCCCGCGTGTCGGCACTTGAAGATCACTGACTCCTCGTAGCCGTAACGCATTTAAGTGCTCCGGCTGGGAGTACAATCGCCTAGCCTCTTGTAGGTTGTGGTTAGCTATGGCATACAATTGTACTATTGCTAGATACTCCACGTTCGAATATTCGTACTGACGACTCATTTTACTCACTGACACACACGATTACGCAACAGACACCGGCACTGTCACGAGGTATACTGGACAGGCGAGCCGCAGCCCGCAGTGTCGTTGCTAGGTGGGGGCCGGGCGTACGCTTGCTTTTGCTTCTGTGCCAGCGCATTGTTGAATGAAAACAAACTGTACCGTAACTATCGTTGTAAAACTTAAGTTTTTAAGAGAGTGAGTCCACTACAACGGGTTCTCATTTGATGTCTAGAAACTTTTTTTTTTTTTTTTTATATTTAGGTCGACAAATTGACGCCACCCGCTTGATGGTAAGCTGAGGCGACGTCTGGCAATTGAGGGCGACTCTCACAGTACACAGGAATACTATAGAGAGTGGCCCTCAACTTGACGACCCAGTAATGTGCCTCTTCACGCTTCGCTTAAAGAGCCCAGGGTTATATGTTGGAGGAAACACGTGCGCAGGCAGGGCGTTCCAAGCCACCATCGTTCGGCAGAAAAACGATCGTTTAAAACGCTCGGTTCTCGCGAAGACGGTTTCCACGGTATGAGGGTGACATCTCTGGCCGGCACGCGTTGTTCGGGATCGGAAGGGAGAGGGTGGGATCAGGTTGAAGAGCTCTTCAGAACACTCACCGTGGTAAATACGGTAGAACGCGGCTAAGGAAGCAATTGTTCGGCGCTGGGCTAGCGGCTCAACTAAATATTATTTTATAGATTTCTAAAAAAAATGTGTTTGTTTTTCAAAGTAATGATGCCAGTTGGTTCAAAAATTATTCCGAAAGCTAACCCTTGCGTAGTGCTGACGGTAATAAAATCAACGTGTATAATATTAAAATGGAAAGGCGGGAGATTCTGAAGTCGGCCCGATACTTTAAGGTTGTTTTGTTTCATTTATATCTTACCGTCGCGTCGTTAGAAAGGTGAATAATGATAATTTAGATATAATGAATGAATGTGATTGTAGCAATCGCAATAAATCTACACCAAATGATCCAAAGTAAAGCACTAAATTATCGTGCAATTTGTACGTACTTATACCGAAAGCTAATTACTTCCTTCCACAGTTAGCAATTAGAGAGCTTGAGTAAATGGATCGATGAATATTGTTATGTTGGAGTAATGTTTGATTCACAGATAGATTATGAGCTGGTTTAATATTATGTTCTTGTAGATCTTAGCGCCAAAAGTTGTACACTGATATTGAATACATATTTTTTATTCTTCATTTCCACACCAAAGTAACATGGATCTGTCTGTCGGTAAGCTATATTGAAGTTCTGATACTAAGAGCTAGCTTGACGACATTGATAAGTGCCTTTTCACGTCCCTCTTATAGAACCTGAGATTGTAGTAAACGAAAACACTTGAACTAATACTCGTAGTAACGGATTCCAATCCCTTATGGTGCCCAATTATAGGAGTATGAGTGTGTCCACAGAGTTCACACGTACCCAGTAGTAATTTTGAGCCTGATAAGTTTTTGGGGTTCCGTAGTAAAAATCTCGGAACCCTTACAGTTTCGTCATATCCGTCCATAGATAACCTCCTAACGTCCCTCCATCCGTTCGTCCTCAGCCAATGCTAGAAACATGAAACTTTGCATGGGAATTTACTTACTTAGTATGCCGACAAAATGCTAAAGTAAAATTTTGGAAAATAATTTTTGTGGGGTACCTCCCATGGACCTATGGTACCTCCCCTACACGTAAAGTAGGGATGACATTTTTTTCTCACGTCTACTCCCCCGTGTGGGGTATCATTAGATAGGTCTTTTAAAAACATAGAGAAGTTATTGTAGGTTATATTTTAGTATAAGTGTCCGTTTTCGAGATATTTAGCTTTGAAGAGCATATTTTCACGAAAACAGGGCGTCCCCTCCCCCTCTAAAATCTAGACGTCAGGCGTGAACAACCTGAACAAATCATGATGGTAGTCCATGTAATTAAATTTGAAGGAAAACTAGAATGGATGATATAACTCTGTTGGTTCAGGAGTTATATTTATTTATTTTATTTATTTATTTATTTATGCTGAAAAAAGAAACATCGCAAGCTTACAGTTGACACCAAGGCGCTCGCATGTTATGCTAAATTACAACAACAACAAAAAAAACAAAAAATAAACAATATTATAGCTAAGTATTAAATAATGTCTACCTACTCAAAACAGTCTCATCACAACAACAACAATACCTACAGCAATGAGATATCAACATTTGACGCTGCAGTTCACAATATAGGTACCTACCAAGAACAGCCACTACTAAAATGTATAATATGATGTCAGGAAATTTAATTAAAATGCCAGTAAACTTATGTATTTAAATGAGGATGTCAATTTCGGTAGACTAAAACTAAAAACACATAATCACACTTCAACCATTCATTACCTACTTATTGTACCTACATTGTCAGGGAAGTCGAATTAAAATTAAAATTAATGTCACACATAAAATTATGATGTCAATTCAGCAACGATTAAATTTAAAGTAGTATGTCATAGTATCTTTAGTAGGTCAATTCTGCACTAGGTAATATTACTGTCAATATTTATCAATTATTTGATTATTATTTCACATTCTCTGCATTAGCTCATTCAAATAATTCATAACTTTCCAAACCATTTGATTTTTCCTATCAAAGAAAAGATCTACCTCAGGGTTCGTTCGTATCAGGCCGTTCATAAGCTCCACCGCCCGGGCAGTAGGTCCAGTATCAGCCTGGGACAGCCGCCAAGATGGTGGCGTTTCCAGGAGTCGATGTTGTCGGCGCCCGGACCCACGTAAATAGTTGTTTGGTACGAAGAAATGCACACACTCGTTGACAGATTGATTATCTATTTTGTTGTTCAGCAATAGGTAGTAGTGCAAAATGTGTGCTAAGTTTCGTCTTAATTCCAGCGTATCCAAACCAACCATTCCGGAGACAAACAAGGAGGGATACAAAAAGGGATAGTATCCGTATGTGCGCTTGTAGAGGTATCGAGTAAACTTACGCTGTATCCTCTCAGTCATTAGAATATACACATTTTCGTTCGGATTCCAAACAACAACATTGTACTCCAATTTACTTCTCACATACGCATTATACCGATATGATGTTCGGATTATAAATCCTAAAGATTTATTTGCAGCCTTGCAGGTCTCCTTAATGTGGTCATGAAAATTTACTTTTGAATCAAACGTCACTCCGAGATCCCGTATCCTCGTGACACGCTCAAGCTGATCACCAGCCAACACATATGACACTTCCAAGGGGGTACGTGATCGTGTGAAAGTAATATATTTACATTTCAAGACGTTAAGAGCCAATTTATTAGTCGTACTCCATTCCATGACTACATCAATATCATGCTGGAGCGCTTCGCAATCACTAATCTCCCTGACAGATCTGAACAACTTAAGGTCATCGGCAAACATGAGGTAATTCGACCCCGTAAGAACAGTAGGCAGATCGTTGACCATTATCAAGAATAAAGTTGGCCCCAACGTGCTACCTTGGCTCACTCCGGACCTAGTGTAGTAATCATGGGATCTGTAGTTTCCTACCTTAACATACTGTTTCCGGTCCCGGAGGTAATCTGCCATAAGAAATAGTAGCTTCCGGTCAAAACCCAGAGAAGAAAGCTTGGTCAAGAGCACATCATTGTCTATGCGATCAAACGCTTTAGCAAAGTCAAAATAAGCTGCATCAACCTGACAGCCTGCCATTACATTTGTCTTTACGTAGTCCATAAACCTAATATGATTGGTTAACGTGGAGCGCGCAGGACGGAATCCGTGCTGATCGTCACTCAACAGAGAGCTGGCTTGAAATGAGATGTATTTGTTTAAAATCGATTCAAACAACTTACCAAACACTGACAGCACCGCGATAGGCCTGTGATTGATGACCTCCGTGGATGACCCACTCTTTGGCACCGGCGTAACCCGTGATGTTTTCCAATTTCTTGGATAGGAACATCTCTTTAAGGAAAGGTTGTAAAAGTATAAAAGAGGTTCCTCGAGAACAGTTAAGCAATCCTTCACCAAAAAAGCCGGTATGTTATCGGGCCCATGTGCAGAAGCCGCTTTCAGGCGCTGGACTGCTTTTTTCAGGTCTGCGCTGCTGATATAAGGTATACTGATTAAGTGCCCCTGTCCAGTTCCATCATACTCTGCCGCCTGCGGGTCCAACCGCGGAATGCCACTATGGAAAACACTACTAAAATAATAAGCGAACGAGTCAACCGCGAGAACGCGGAGAAGCGGAACGAGTCCTGTCCAGCAACAGTCCTGTTTTCATAAGTGTATATCTTATTTTGCTGTCTACTCTTTTTTTTATCTCTTACATACTTCCAAAATGCCGAGGAATCGCAGGCTATTTCATCACCCAGTGTCTTTATATAGTTCTGGTAGGCTTTAGTAGTAAGCACCTTAACTTGGGTTCTATAAAATTTGAATAAATCTCTATTCATCTCACGGCCATCCCTTTTAAACATTTTTAAATTATAATATTTCAATTTTATGAAGTGTATTATTTCCCCAGTGTACCATGTTGGGTATACATACTTTTGACTGAGTGGAACGTGGGCGTCGCTTTAGAGGAACGTGGGCATTGATAGCCGCGTTCAGCTCTTCGTAGAAAACGCTAACAGCTAGATCAACGTCACTCTGTAATAAAATGTATTGCCAGTTTATAGATGTAATTTCCGAATACAGGCCAGAGAAGTCTGCCTTCCGGAAGTTCCACTCCTTAATAATCGGTTCCAACCTGCGGTCACTGCATTCAAACCCACTGGCTCTCGCTGAAGTAGATGGATTGTTATTAATTGGACTATCTCCAGCCAGGGCCAAGTATATATCCATAGCAGGGTGATAAGCTGTAGTGTCCAAAGGGACAAGTGGGTCAGCATCACATGTAATGCTGAAAGCCTTTGGGTCAAAAGTTGTCAAAATTAGATCTAAGTTGTACGTATTCCTGGCATCATCGTATACACTATAGCATGGCCGCAGCTTACAGAAATCCAATAACATGTCTATATAGAGGCTTTTATGGAGGCTTTTATGGGTAACTACGGAACTCTATGGTGGCTCGACACGCACTTGGTCGGTTTTTTTCTATCTTTCTTTATAACAAAGATTGCTAACGTTACTGCTTCTTTAATCTAAAAATATTCCAAGATACAATTTCTCTTAACTTCATAACGTATACTATGTGTCATCGGGACATCTTCAAAGTCACAAAATTCAACTTCAATGCCAGTTGATATTTGAATTGCACATAATGTGTATCAAATTTATATATTTGTGATTCACTCGTAAATTTCTGTTCGCAATAAACGAGATAGCAGCCCTTTCATTGGTTTATTTCAGTTTCAATACCAATAATCAAATAACATTTTATTAGTATGGACTTTTGACTTCGTGGGGTGCTAATTTCATTCTGCTGTGTTTATATAATTTTAAAAATGTTTACATAGTAAAGGTAAACACAATAACGTGTCTTTATCCCCGAAGAGGTAGACAGAGTCGTTCATTACGCCCACATTTAGCCAGTCACTGCTGGTTCCACTTAATAGGGGGTAAAGCCTATTACCGGTTCTGCGAACTTTGTTTACACAATTTTTTTTACAGTGTCAGTTTTGTCAATCAACTCTTGTATCCGAAGGTAGTTCCGGTACACTTCCGGTCACAAAAAGTTGACCTTGCACCTATTTTAATCAAGCACGACAATAAGCAAAAAGAATTATCTGAATTGCATGTGCCGTTTTAGAGATATGGGTGTGCGGACGGACAGACAGCACAAAATTATAGTCTCCCCTTTAACAATAACAAATGTAGTATTGCATGCAATGCATCGTTCACAAAATTAAAGAAACATTAAAGTCATTATCCAGTATCATTAAGTAGTCACTAGTTTGACAGCGAAACTTTCCCGAAACAATTATTTAAAATATGAAACTTAAACAAGCTCCTTTTGTGCCGCTAATGGAATCTCGACCAGACAGAGTACTTTGGCCAACTCTGAATAATGCCGACTATACACATGGAGTCGGGCTGAATTTGATGTTGGCTTGTTGACTTTTATAATTATAAGTAATTGTTAATTTTTTCCGTCAATTGCTAAAATATAAACACTGCTTCATCTCTTTATGTTACTCGTCAAAACTTAAACCTAAGAGGAGGGTATTACACGTGAGAATATTATATTATAAAAACTTAAGACATTCGTAGGTACTTAGGAAACGAGGGTTAATTAGAACTATTTGTTGGGATTCTGGCAGTTTCCAAAGTGTGCCAGAACCTTTAACACAACGGGGCGCCACTATCCGAAAGTAAGTTTAAAAAAAATGTGTTATGGATAGATAGCTAATAGATAAACATATATCTAATTAAGTTACTAACCACGAAGAAACTATCATGATCGTTACATAAAGTTTTATCCTGGAAATCGATCCCACGACCTCCGAGCCCAGTAATTAGCTTTAAGCAGTGTTACTAACCACTGGACCACACAAGTTGCCTATAATTACTTGAATTGCATGATGCCACTCTTGTAAGTTTTAACGTATCGTATGCCGTCTGCCTAAAGTCAGTAAACAGCGTTTAATATCAGTGCTTAATAAGGCTTAAAAGTATAAATGCTTTGCAAAAGTTACTCCTCCGGGTTCAATCCAAATCGCTTTGAGAGAATATTGTGCTTGTGTTGGTACAACGGGTATATTTCTGTTCAACAAACGACTGGAATTAAAATGGTACAGAGTTTGATGAGTGAGAATTTAATACATAAACCGTTGATATAATGGTCGTTGCTGTATAGAAATATAATAAAGCCACATATAACTAAAACTTATGAAAATTCGAAAATCGAAAAGAAACCGAAAATAGGTATTATATACCTATTTTCGGTTTTATTTTCAGTTTGTAAATTATTCTTGATAATATGAGTTTCGATATAAAACTTGAGTTTGAATCACTCAAAAATACTGAATAAAATATCAGTTCGGTAAATTTTTGTTACAAATCTTTAATGTAATACGCGAAGAGAGTGGCTCGGTGACAACAACAAATGAGAAGTTCGTGTATCAAAAAGGGCTGCATTGCAGACCACCAAGCCGTGTAAGCGGAAAGTCCATGTAAAAGGAATCCGTATCCTTACAAGCAAGTGCTTCACGGTATTCAAAAAGCAATTCGTTTTATGCACACCTGTAGAATGCGCGCTTGTAAATGCTACCAGGAAGTTTGCCTGCATAAAACATGCGATTAATGCAAAGTGAAGATATTTGTCTACGTTCTGGCTACTAATAAAGTTATTTCTTCTTTTGTTTTCTTCTAGCACTTGATGTAATATGTCTACCTCTATTATTTTCACTCCCTTTAATTTCACTTATAGCGCATTGAATTACCTTTCTATTAAACAAATAAATATAAGCGCATAACTCGAAAACTTCGGTTATTTTTTACGTTATGTCCCTTAAGGCACATTGAAGGTTTAAATGAAAACATATTTCACACGAGCGAAGCCGTTGGCGTCCGCTAGTATACTAATAAAACCCTAAACACACTTTTGTAGTGTGTAAAATTAGTATTCAGGGTTTTGCTGAACTAGTCCCCAATAGAAGCAAACTTGACCGAAATCTCATTAATTACTTGCACATAACAAACAGCCATTATGCCGCGTCACGTGACGTTTGACATTGTTTAGGTTTGCCCGAGTGGTCAAGGGGTCATAGAGTTAGAGGAGAGTGGGGAAAAGTAATCAAGTCTACACTGATAACGAGAAACCTCACTCACGCGGACCTCTGTCACGATACACCCAATGATAATAGACCCTTTTTTATAAACAGAATGAAAAAAAAAAATTTCGCCCATATTTCGTTCCAGAAACACTAATAGCATAATCTCCATATTTAGCAGTCACTACATGTTTTACTTACTTTTTTTTTTTAATTTCGGAATTTTTTGACACAACATTGTCATAGAGACTTATTTAAGTACTTAATACATTACGAATAGGTACTCAACTTGCAGTACGCTGATAGTTTTTTTACAGATTATCTTATCCTATGATCCAAACTTTCCTCTAATCGGTTTTAACAGAAATGTGAGTTTCAAATAATATAATAGTTAGGCTGCTGGGTCAAGGGCTTGATGCAGAAGGCGGTCCTGTTGGATACGGCCCGTATTGTGCAGACAACCTCCAGACAATCTATAATGCGAACAGCATTGCATCGAGTGCGTCCAACAAATACTTCGCGGAGCCGTCCCAGAGATGAGAACCGTATTCAACACAGGGTCTAATGTGCGTCTTGTCCAGCAGACACCTCTAGTGCGGTGTAAAAAATCGCTTTAACTTAATCGGTATTCCTAGTTTCCGCAAAGCTAGCCCAATGCATCTCTCTGCAACTCTCGGCAGGTTCTCGGCACCCCATTTGGATATACAGTTGAGGTTCCTGTCGAGATCAGCCACGAGTTGTCGTCTCTTCTCCTCAATCTCAGACCGCCCCGCGGCCGGACGAGCCGAGTAAATCCCATACAATGTGCTATCATCTGTATAGCACTGAGTGTTCCCGAGGAATAGCATATCATTGATATGCAGAAGAAAGAGTGTTGGTGACAACATGGATCCCTGCGGCACCCCGGTATTCACTTGTAAAAAGCGGGAAGCCTGGCCATCGCAGAGGACGCGCATTCAGCGTTCGTTTAGGAAGCTGGCCATCCAGCTGCACAGTTGAGGAGGTAGACCATAACCAAGGACGAATAGCCAAGGACTTGCCGTACCTTTTCATAGCTTCACTCCAAACATGTGTGACCAATGCCAGGAGGTCACCCGTTGATCGTTTTGGTCTGAAGCCATATTGACGATCATTGATTAGCGGTTGCTTCTCTAGGTATGTCATAATGTGCTTGTTAATTATGAGCTCAAGCACCATGTATATGACTGAGGTGACAGCTATGGGTCGATGGTTGCCTGGATCGGATCGATCCCCTTTCTTGAGGCTCGGTTGTACGTTCGTCTCTTTCGAGACCTCCGGCACAAGCCCTGAGGAGAATGACAGGCAGTACAGACGTGTAAGTGCTAGAGACAACTAAACTACACATTTTCGTAGTACCACCGCTGGAATGCCGTCAGAACCACTAGCTTTCCGCGTGTCGAGTGACCGTATATATATATATTATATATAGATATATAGATAGTTCTGCCCGTACATCGCATTGCTTGATATCAATATCAGGCATAGTGTAGCCACAGTTGGCGATAGCAGGGGGTTGCAGGCCACGGTCGTCGACCCGGGAATGAACCGCAAAGAGGTCTGCGAGCATGTCCGCTTTCTCTTGGGCTTTGTGAGCCACTGATCCTTTAGGGTAACGCAGTGATGGCAGCGAGGGTTGGCAAAAGTTAGACTGCACGGCTTTGGCCACTTGCCAGTATCCACGGCGGCCCGTAAGGTGGGATGTGAGCTCCTGACCAAACCGCGCTATGCGCTGAGCACCCACTCTCTTGACAAGGTAACTTAACTAGTAGTAGTAGGAAAACTTAACTAAACTGTAAAATGTACCTAAATAAATTAAAAACAAATATTATCCTTTTCTCAGGGGACCCTGAGAAAAGGATAATATTTGTTTTTAATTAACAATAATTCGATGAAAATTAAGTCTAAATATTTTATTTTCGTACAAAATAAAGTAAAGGTAGTCCAAAGCCAATGTTTCCACAAGTACTTTAAGGCTCTCGGTATTATACCCGCTTTATTGCCTTTAAAAAACTATTCAACGCTAAGAGAGCCGGTGCTGAATAATAGCATCGCATTACTCTCGCACCCTCCCCTCCCCCCACGCTATAGCTACTGTATGTGCTGCCAGTTAGTTAAGAGAATACGTGCAGAGAATTGGGGTAACGCTGGTGATGTCTGAGAGTGACTAATGTTGTGAAGGACAGACTCGGAAAATGTAATCTTAGACTTGTGCTAGTCGGCCTTCTTATAGCTTCGTTTAGAATCGTATTTTATATTGGCAAGAAACAAAAATATTCACACACATGTCGCCAGTGGGCTCACATAATAGAATAAATTTACTGTAGATTTATTTGCCAATCTCGAAAAAGTCAAAGTGTACCGTGGTCTACTGACAGATTGAAGAGCTTAATAAAATAGTAATGAAACTAACTGTATCTATTATATCCAAAAATATAACTGATCCTCTCTTTTTTATTTTTGGTGTAAAGACTTTTAGGGTGCAAAGGCCCTATCAGCATCTGCAGAGTTCAAGTCAAACTCACCTGCAAGCGATGCACTTGCTGACAGACGGACGAGGCTCCAGCAAATATCTAAACTGATCCGAAACGACAATAGGTTAGCCCCTATTACGTGGGACTAATAAAGTGACTGGGGAAATGTGGGCGTTACAAATGCCTCTGTCTACCCCTTTGGAATTAAAGACGGGATTTTGTTTATTGTTTTTTCTGTAAGAGTTTAAAAAAAAAGTATTATCGTCATCATCATCATCATCGTGACAGGCATAATAAAAATACCAATGGTGTCTGAAGTCTAAAGAACAAACCCTGCAATGCTAAGTGCATTCGAACTCTGAAAAATCAGAGCAAACGATCAGTCACTGGTTGAACTAGAGGTGGCTAGAGTTTAATTAGTAAATAGGTCAATGAACTTGCCCACAGACCTGGCAGCTTCATTTTGTTGTCAACTTGGACACAACAAAGTGTTCTATTTATAACTGTGACATGATTCTGAAGTTCTTTAATGCAACGGGTTAGAGTAAGCATAAATGACTTTGAAAGCATTGTAGTTGCGGTTAAAATATGTATAAAATAGTACAAATGTTTAACTATGAGTACATATAATTTTTTGTATTTCAAAGCAATGAGTTTGCTAAAACTATTTTTAAAATATTAAGAAAGAAAAGAAGTTTTTGCGATCTATTTATAATTTTCTTTCTTAATATTTTATGAGTACATAGTTGAAATAGAAACGAATTAAGGCGTCCGTGGCCAAGGAGCTAATGGGTTGGACTTGCGTTTCGATGACGTGAGTTCGAGTCCGCTTTTGCTTAACTAGAGGGAATGCTAGGAGATCGTATTTGAGATTACTAGTATTCTTAAAAATAACCTTTCTTAAAAATAAACCAGGAATGAATTGAGTTAAACACAAAGGTTTGATTTCTAAGGATGTTTCGAACATTGATGTAAAAGTCCAAGTCGACACAGAGACATTACGAACTCACACTCACACCAGTCACTTGACCACGAAACTTCAACCTACATAAGTACGAGTATGTTATTAGTTTTAGATGTTTGAAATAATGTTCTCATCTCTGATTCTGGTATTACTAATATTATATTATCAGGATATCAATTTAATCAAAATCTGAAACGCTGTTTTTATTTATCTATACAGATAAATAAAATAGAAGTGTATGTGTGTAATTTCAAATTTACAGCTTTTCACTAAATTCATACGCAAGTATATACGATACTTACATACATTTTTTTAATTTTTGTCTGTCTGTCTGACCATCTGTCTGTCTGTTTTTTGTCGCTAATCTCTGCAACGGATGGACCAATTAAAACGGGACTTTCACTGGCAGATAGCTGATGTAATAAGGTATAATATAGAATACTACTACTTATTATCCCGGGAATGTGTTCCCGCGGGAATGGGAAACCATAAAACTATTTCACGCGGGCGAAGCCGTAGGCTTCCGCTAGTTTATACTAAGCCTCTCAATCATATAAGTATATAGTTAGTTTATATTATACTCGTACCACACCATAACCTTTGCAGTTCCAAAGAAAATAATTAAGATTCAACTCCAGTCATACAAAACCATCGTAAACTTGATATTCTGAAATGATTAACGAACTTTTGAGTTTTTTTTTGCAGGACTACGTCTGTCGGGTCCGCTAGTAATAATATAAATAAATTTAATACCGAAAGTTTTTCTCTGTAACATACATAATTCCTTTTGAGAGCTTCCAATTGAGTCAATCCAGCAGTTTGACGCGCTGATGCTAACGTTCATTCACGTTATCATCACCAATATGTCCTCAATATGTTATGAAATGAGCCCTTACTTCGCTTGCAGTGATCTGAATCAGTTCTATGCAGCATTTTTACAATTGTTTTTTGTTTGTACCTATTAATCTCGTTAATCTAATAATCTTAATCACGTCTATCCAGACACAATTATTATTTCTTACCACGAAACGGCATTCTTGATTAATGTGTGTATGCCAATCCCCAGTGTGTCTGTTCTTCTCGTCCACTCAGTAAGTGCGCCAATCAAGGATAGGGTCTCATACGTCTGGGTGAGGCTCCTAAAATAAAAAAAAACTACTGGCTACACACTTACATCTTTTCATTAAACTTTATATTAACTAAATAAAATAAATCTAACTACTTTGCAATATTCCGCCACATGCAAATTACCCAACTCTCGTATTTATTCATGCACAAGTCCGCCGTGCGCCGAGCCATCGACATCTGATGATGCCCCTGGTTGGGGGCGAAACACGTGTCGAGGTTTTTTATTATTTTTTGCACGATAACACAACTCTCATATTTATTCTAATTTCAAAATTATTTCTCTATTCTTTCGGCCTAAGTGGGATTGGAGGGCGGACTTGTGCATGAATAAATACGTGAGTTGGGTAATTTGCATGTGGCGCAATATTGCAAAGTAGTTAAATTTATTTTATTTAACTATGGACTTCCGAAAAGTAACGCCTGATAGTATTAACTTTATATTAACTACATAGTGGTTATAGTGTAACTTAACACTTTATTCTAATACAATGTGTCTGAGCTATTTGTGTGACAGACGACAAACTTAAGTAAGTTTATTTCGAGACACGAAGTACAGTTAGCTCAATTACACGACCCGGAAAACACAAAACTTAATAATGTCGAGCCTTAGTCAGAAATATCTTAATAAGTAAAAGAAGTTAAGAAAAAGGTAGGAGAATCCCTGTTCTATGCTATTTTGTTCCAAAATGTCTACGCTGTGATTACTCCCTATGGCATTTTGAGGTTTGAATCATGATATTTTCTTTTAAAAAATAACATTTACATTTCACACATTTTTGTAATATTCCTGTTATTTTCTTCACTTGTGGTGTTCCACTGCTGGACAAAGGCATAATTCCACCTCTTCCAAAGTGCTTCTCTTGTGTAACCGTAAAACAGCCTTCGTAGTAGGCATTCAGGTCATTGAACGATCTACATGGTATCTTTGCACTGAACCTCTAATGTTGCAAACAGTAGCTAGTACACCACTATTTCTATATTCTTAGTGATTCAAGCTATAAAAGCAGTTTCTTTTAGTGAAATCGGTGCGCGTACAGAGCGACTCGACGGTTTAAATGAGATTAGGCCGAGAGTGGCCCTACGCCCCCTCTCACACCGCACACCCACCTCCTCGCTCAGTCCGAGACCCGACGTTTTATTGGACGTTAAATTAAATAAAGTCCCGGTGTGAGCCGCGGAATATACTTTCACTAACGAAGCATATAATATGTAGTATAGGAATAATACAAGTTCTAATAAGACACACGCGAGTTAACTTCGTTACAGCTTTGGTTTCGTCTTGAATTTCACAGTTTTATGTTCACAAAGTCTTGTGGGTATCCTCAGTAATACTTGCTGCTTTGATTAAATGCAAGTAACGTTCCGTTTGTTTTCTTTTGTGAATTTCAAAGACCTTGTGCAAAAGAAGCGTGGCTTCTTAGAAAACTTTTCTTGAAAATTACTGCTCAAAGTAACTTTTAATGTACGTGTCTTCTATGTTTCAATTAACCACGTGAACGGCTCTACCGATTTGGCTAAAGGAATGGAAATAGTTCAGGAAAGGTTTAAGCACTCTTAATTCTGAGGTGACACTACGTTTGCCGAGACCATAGAACGACACGATACCGGTACCTCAGGTCCAAAATTCGCACAGTACAATGAGCACAGTATTTGAATACAACCAAAAATGTAAACTCCTGTAGCTCTGTCTATCCTTTTCTGCGCCAAAGAGTTATAGAGATCAAGGGGTTAAAATTATGATGTAAGAAATAGGGATATTAATGCGGTTAAGAGGCTACCCTTAACCGCAGACTGCCGAGATACGTCGCTATTTGTATTCGTTAGACACTTTACATTTTTAGAACGACTTAATCTCATTATACTTATTTTGTGACTTTACTGCAGGTTTTGATTAAGAAGTATAATGCTTTATTCATGGTACAACATGCTGGGTTGTCTGTGACCTAGATTCTTTAGGAAATACATTATAATATTATATACATTATATATTATAGGAAATATGTTATAATCTCAAAAAGTTTACTTCTTATCAGGTTTATAATAAATGTTATGTTCATTCCCAGTAATAGATTTTTCACCGGAGGCTTGTTGCACACATACATTGTCTGATTAATAATTCTCGGATCCACAAAACGCTCGGACTGCAGAGATTCTATTTAGTGGGACGTATGTAATATCTGTTTTGGCTAGGTATAGAAATTTCGGTTTGAATGGATTTTCTATTAGTGCCTGGTAAAGACAGTAAACTTGCCTACTATTACGTGGGACTAACACAATTAATGGAAGAGTGTCAGTGTGTAATGCACACCTGTCTGGTAGACAGAGCTGCATAACACACTCATACTTTTCCGGGATATAGGCGTGATGTAAAAATCCAAAAAAAATATCGTTCAATAACTTAACGATTTACCAAAGATTTGATAAGTGGTCTACTCTAGTGGAGCACGTGACTGTGGCTCAATAAATGGAATGAAATGTAAACAGCCCGCATTGTGTACCAAGTTTGTTTGTGTGCTGAACATTGCTCAGTTAAACTCAAGTACTTTATAATAATAGGTCATTGAACTTAAATATAAAATTTGGATTAAAAAATATTTTTAATCGATTATTGACCGAGCGAGCAAAGCATCTATACATTTCGAGACCATATTGGAAAATATTTTCCATTCGTCTGTCTGTCTGATCTATCTGTATGTGAGTTCCTTCTTTGTTTCTTTATCACTTCACTACATCACTACATATTATAAAACAAAATCGCTTCCTCACGCAACGGATTTTGATACAGATTTCACCAATGGATAGAGTGCTTCTCGAGAAAAGTTTTGTGTACAAAATTTGTCAAGCGGTCACAGGCATCCGCTAGTTGAACATAAAAGTAAGTACACTAATTCTGGACTATAATACAAACTAATGCACAAAGGCGTGCTTACGTCAACATGACTTTTCTTATAACTTCCTTGTCACACGTATTAACTATTTGTTCTCGTGGGTTTTCTTATTGGCCGAAAATGGGGCAAAATGCCTAAATAATATTATTAATGTTTAATGACGATACCGACAGGTATCCCCTGTGCACGCCAAGTCTAATGTTCTATATACCTACCCGAAAACTAGTTATAAAAAATGTACTATTGTAATAATTGTTGTAACTGTATTATTGTAATAATTAGAGCATAACCTATTTAAATATCAATTGTAGACGTGAATACAGAAATAATTGGAGTAGAATCGCTAACGAGATTGTCACAGCTAATACATTCGTATCACGTCCCGTCCCGAACTAGCCGTGTAATCAAATCCCTGCTATAGAATACGATAATAGCAGAAATACTCGTTAGGCTTCTATATTATATACGTACTATTGTATCTGTTACAAATCTAATTACACAAATTCTAAATATATTTCTTGTTCGGGACTATTCTATTACTAGCAGAGGGTAAGATATATGGAATATCATAAGCGACACTTTTTCTTCTCTTTTTCCTCTAAACTAGATTTTTTTTGTTTATATTGAAAAGGCTCCATAATAACTTAACCGGTTTTAAAAAATATATCACCGGTACTTTTCGGTCGGCAACTTTTTATCTCGATAATGGTTTTCCGCGGGAATCGGAAACCAGAAAACTATATCACCTGAGTGGAGCCAATGTGGAGGTAATCAGCTAGTATACCATTGTTCCTGTACAATTGTTAACTTGGTGTGTTTGTTCGAGCAAACGTGATGAAGTAGACATATAGATAGATTGAAAATCTAGACAGATATGAGACTAGGTTAGGGTTTTATCTCAACAACAGGGTCAGGTTATATCTTGCGGGCGGAGCCGTGGGTGTCTACTAATATTATATTACAGTGAGACTAACTGATGGAAGTCGTAAGAATGTAATACTCGTAATTGAAGCCAAAGCAGTTTTGATTCAATCCAATAAGTAATGGACGACTGTGATTTAATGGAGATTATAATATCAAGTTTATATGTGTTAGTGTTTCTCGTAAGACACACAGACAGGCACACAAAGGTTTAACACCATCACTCTTTATCAGTAATTTTACATGAAATAGGAAAGCCTACTGCTGCTAAAGCTACCAAATCGCTAGCATAAGATACCTGGAGGATCACTCGCTAATCAATGATCGGCAATATGGCTTCAGGCCAAAACGATCAACGGGTGACCTCCTGGCATTCGTCACGCATGTATGGGGTGAGGCTATGGAAAAGTTCGGCGAGTCCTTGGCTATTAGCCTGGACATCGCCAAAGCTTTCGATAGGGTCTGGCATGCTTCGCTCCTTTCCAAGCTTCCGGCATATGGTCTACCTCCTCAACTGTGCACCTGGATTGCCAGTTTTTTAAACGAGCGCCGAGTGCGGGTCCTCTGCGATGGCCAGGCTTCTCGCTTTTTGCAAGTGAATGCCGGGGTACCGCAGGGGTCCGTACTGTCACCAACTCTCTTTCTTCTGCATATCAATGATATGCTTTCCCTCGGGAACATTCATTGCTATGCAGATGACAGTACATTGCACGGGAGTTACTCGGTTCGTCCGACGGCGGGGCGATCTGTGATAGAGGAGGAGAGACGACATCTCGTGGGTGATCTCGACCCAAACCTCGACAGTATCTCCCAATGGGGTGCCGAGAACTTGGTCGAGTTCAATGCCCACAAAACACAGGCGTGTGCATTTACAGCGAAAAAATCCCCTTTCCTTCCCCTACCCACTCTTCAGAATGCAATATTACCAATGAAGGACAATCTAGACCTCCTTGGCATAGACGTTCGTCGAGAGCTCAATAACACAAAATACATTGAGAGATGTATTGGGCTAGCTTCGCGGAAACTAGGAATACTGAACAAGGTAAAGCGATTCTTTACACCGCACCAGAGGTGTCTGCTGTACAAAACGCAGATTAGACCCTGCGTTGAATACTGCTCTCACCTCTGGGACGGCTCCGCGAAGTATTTGCTGGACGCACTCGACGCTATGCAGCGACGCGCTGTTCGCATTATAGACTGTCCGGAGGTAACGGGAAGCCTTGAGCCGCTAGCCCAGCGCCGAACAATTGCTTCCTTGGCCGCGTTCTACCGTATTTACCACGGTGAGTGTTCTGAAGAGCTCTTCAACCTGATCCCACCCTCTCCCTTCCGATCCCGAACAACGCGTGCCGGGCAGAGATGTCACCCACATACCGTGGAAACCGTCTTCGCGAGAACCGAGCGTTTTAAACGATCGTTTCTCTGCCGAACGATGGTGGCTTGGAACGCCCTGCCTGCGCACGTGTTTCCTCCAACATATAACCCTGGGCTCTTTAAGCGAAGCGTGAAGAGGCACATTACAGGGTCGTCAAGTTGAGGGCCACTCTCTATAGTATTCCTGTGTACTGTGAGAGTCGCCCTCAATTGCCAGACGTCGCTTCAGCTTACCATCAGGCGAGTGGCTTCAATTTGTCGACCTAAATATAAAAAAAAAAAAAAAAAAGCATGCTATGCAAATTTTTAGATACATATATTATATCCTACCTACCAACTAAACAATTACCTACTACAATGTCAATTTCATTTTCAATTTTCAATTTTCACTCGATTTCGTACAATTCATTATCAAAGCCCTCATTTGACTTACCAATACAATAGGCTTGTGTCCACTAAGAATAAATCGGATTGGTGTATGTTTCTTATGACTATTTCCAATGAATAGACAACAAAAAGTAATATAAATTAGTAGACAGAATAAAGATTACTATTATTTTTAGAAAATAAGTTTGGAAAAATTAGGCATTCAGTCACGTGACATCAAACACCAATCAGAAAATATTACGTCAAGGTTGCGCTCTCACACCATAGAGTATGTATGAAGAGCTGACTTCTTGTTCAAGTTGTGTCTGTGATTTTGTGTAATTTAATTATTCGTACGTCTTTATTAATTTACGAATTTTTGTTAATTTTAAAGTTAAATTATTATAAATCTAACAAAAGTAGATTGAATAAAACGCAGTTTTGGCGCATTATTTCGATGTGCATTTCGAGACAACGCTTGAATCAAAATATTGCTAGGCACCTATATCAAAGTTAAATGGCTTACCAACACAATTTATTTTTAACTTTTTGGAGGTTTTTAAATTATTTTATCCTTTTTTCAATAGCTTTTTAATCGTCGTGGGTTTATTCAAAATTTTTAATTTTTATTTTAAACTTCTTAAAGAGCATAGATATGTAGCGCCTTCTAGTAAGTTGCTGTCGTTACACCTATTTAAGAACCCTCACTAATCAACTACAAATGCATTCCTAAAAAAAGCCGCATCAAAATTGATTTTCATCACAAATAATGTTAGCTGTAGCGCCCACTGATGAGTTGTCACCGTAAAATCTATCTAGAAACCTGTACCAATGTAACTCAAACCCATAACTGAAAACTGCATCAAAATCGGACAACTAGTTTTTGAGAAAATTGACAACATTGCTTTTCACAAATAATGTTCGCTGCAGCGCCTCCTGGTGAGTTGTCACCAATCAAACCTGAACCCATAACTAAAAACTGCATCAAAATCCGACCAGTAGTTTTGGAGAAAAATGACAACATGTATTTGCACAAACATCCTCTCACCCCAAACCCATATACCATCTCCGTTCCGTCGTAGGTAAAAAGCTATGCGTGTCCAGTCTATAGTGTATAATCCTTACAAGTGAAATGTTCTTGGAATACGTTGAAGAAAACGCGTAAGCGCCATGATATTCACGGCGCTTTTGACCTTTTGGTCGTGAAAAAACTATAACTAATAAGCGATCTTGCCAAAGACCTTATAATACAACGGACATAGGATCTAGAACAAATCGCAAGAAAATAATGTCCCGAGTCGACCTATACATTATACATAGGCATACATAGATATAAACAAATTTCATATTAAAATTTAAACCTTGATTCAACGGAATAGTGTTCACTTTTGTTTGCACTAATTTATCGCATTACGTAGCTTCTATCTGTCCGCCTGACTAATTCACCTTATGCAGCTTATACTTGAACTACGTGAACATAGAAACAATGGAGTAGGTTTATTTTGTTAAAGTATTTTAAGGATTCCATGATATGTACCTACGTAGGCGTAATAATTAATGTAAGACTACAATAAATTCCATAATCTTATAAATTGTAATTACTTGTTTATGTTAGACGAAATAAGCTGAAAAACTAATTAACGACTGACAAAGTTTTTTTTTTCGAGTCAGTTTCATAATAAGTAACTGTAGTGTATGAATAACAAAAAGGGAATTAATGAATTTAACTAATTATAATATTATAAATGCCAAACTTCTTGCGGGTGTCAAAGTTCTTCCGCTTTCATTACTATTTTCATAACGCTATGTCGCTACGTCTACTACAAGATAGCCGTGTTTCAAGTGACTGAATTAGTTGCTAAAACTGCGCATCATTAATTTATTTTTATTTTATGGTTAATTTTTGGGATACGAAATTATTGGCTACTAGCTGATCACCGTGACTCCGCCCGCGAGATATAGTTATCTCGGCCCCGATTCCCGTGGGAATACATTACCGAGAATCCAAATAAAAAGAAAATAACAGTACATACACGAAATAAAATGACATGTGTAATTATATTTATGACAAAACAATGATACCCTGTGAAAATTAAAAACATTTTTGGGCTTATCTCCTCCATTCAATCAAGGGATTCTTGTACAAGTTTCATAAAGATCGGACCTCTTTTTGTTATGTCCATAAAATGAGCCGAACAAACAAGATTGTTATTTTTTGGATCAAAATATTCTTCTCGCCGTGCTAGGGCAATAATATTTTTCCATTGTGCACAGTGTACTGGATCCCGAGGAAAACTGAAATAGATGTTGGTTCATATAACGAAAAAAAAATCATAAAGAGCCAAGGCGTCTCCACTATAATCTTTGTTCCAAATAGTTTTATCGCTATCGGTAATCCGAATAAATCTGAATGGTCATTTTGTTAGTACATTATTCAGTGAAAATGAAATGGTCTCTTTCTTTTTACTGAGCTTGGGATGAGTTCGAAAGAGACAGATAGGTACTTCGGTATTGGACTGGATTGCAATATTTACTTTTGTCTTTTAATTTATTATCGACGAAATACTGTATTTTAAGTGAAATAATAAATTGCAAATAATAAAACAAAAGCTTATTTACTGAAAATATGATACACCGTCTTCAATTTGCTTTTTTTTCGTAGTTTTTACACGTTTTTACAATACAGTACGGCATTGTGCAACGTGTTGTCGTTCAGTTGTCAAAATCAAGACTGGCGCGCGATTGTTTCTCTTTTAGCGTTTTGTTTCTCTTTTAGTTCGGACACTTTTGAGCGATGATCCGAAATCCATTGTATTTAAAATCATTGGATCTTGCGCTTGAATATTTATATTACGATTAGACGACAAATTTATGGCTTAATCGCTGCAGCGAACTTCCTTTGTTTTTTGTTTAGGATAGCTTCGTCAAACACATTTTGATTTGTTTCGCAACGTGTGACATCACCCAAGGCGCTGACAGATTGGAGCGTTTTCGTTACCAATTTAAATACATTTTTTAGATCGCAAAATAAACTATGTAAATGATTGTTTTAAATCAAAATAATACATTTTTGTAACTATATAGATTCAAGACACAAGCCTATTTGGTAGTCATTTAAAATAATTTTGTTACAATGTCAGTAAATATTTTTCAACTATTTCATAAAATGTCAAGCCTATTCAAACACTAATAATAATAATTCTAAAAATACAAAATGTCGATGAATAAAAGGTATATAGATTTAAAACAATGGTAAGTAAAATGTTTTAAGAAAAAACTTTTTAAAATTATAAAATAGCATTAATTTTTCGCAGAATTAAAAGGACAACAAAACGTCGAGAACAGCCGTTCTCTCTGATACAGTCTTGATAATGCCTCGTTTAGAGGCGAAACAATTGTCGACGTTTTGTTGTCCTTTTAATTCTGCGAAAAATTTATGCTATTATATAATTTTAAAAAGTATTTTCTTAAAACCTTTTACTTACCATTGTTTTGTCATGGATTTTCGCCAAGTAACGCCTGTTTCTATCCAATATATAGATTTATGTCAATATTCACATTGAATTTTTCACATTAAAAATAAAAAATACAAAAATATAACAAAATGCTACGTGGTACACGAAATATTAATCGCTTCTACTGTGGTACTGTTGATGGGAATATCATAGTTGCATTAGAGATTGGTAATATATGTATGCCATCCGCCCCACGCTATCAAAAAATAAGTCCATATCGGGATTTGTGTACAGTAGACTATTCAGCAATACGATAGCTCTCGCGGTAGGACTACTGGCCGACTGAGGCAAGCGCCACGATGGTGGAGTGGTCAGTAGACGATACTGCCTACGCCCAGTGGCGCGCACATATCTGTCCGGCATAAAAAAACCAGATGCACTCGTTGACAGACAGGTTGTCAACCTTGTCACCCATATTATGCACTATTTTGAGCTGTAGATCAAACCCCAGAGACGGGAGCTTGTCAAGAACGACATAATAGGCTTGTGTCCCAAATTTCAAAAATTGATTAAATCTGTAGTTTTGAATCTATTTAGTCACAAAAATGTATTATTTTGATTTAAAACAACATTTACATAGTTTATTTTGCGATCTAAAAAATGTATTTAAATTGGTAACGAAAACGCTCCAATCTGTCATGGCGCCTTGGGTGATGTCACACGTTGCGAAACAAATCAAAATGTGTTTGACGAAGCTATCCTGACCAAAAAACGAACGAAGTTCGCTGCAGCGATTAAGCCATAAATTAGTCGTTTAATCGTAATATAAATATTCAAGCGCAAGATCGCTTATTAGTTATAGTTTTTTCACGACCAAAAAGTCAAAAGTGCCGTGAATATCATGGCGCTTACGCGTTTCCTTTAACGTATTTCAAGAACATGTCACTTGTAAGGATTATACACTATAGACTGGACACGCATAGCTTTTTACCTACGACGGAACGGAGATGGTATATGGGTTTGGGGTGAGAGGATGTTTGTGCAAATACATGTTGCCATTTTTCTCCAAAACTACTGCTCGGATTTTGATGCAGTTTTTAGTTATGGGTTCAGGTTTGATTGATTCATGTTCTTAGATAAATGTTACGATGATAACTCACCAGGGGGCGCTGCAGCGAACATTATTTGTGAAAAGCAATGTTGCCGATTTTGATGCAGTTTTCAGTTATGGGTTTGAGTTAGATTGGTACAGGTTTTTAGATAGAGGTTACGGTGACAACTCATCAGGGGGCGCTACAACTAACATTATTTGTGATGAAAATCAATTTTGATGCGGCTTTTTTTAGGAATGGATTTGTAGTTGATTAGTGAGGGTTCTTAAATACGTGTAACGACAGCAACTTACTAGAAGGCGCTACATATTTATGCTCTTTAAGAATTTTAAATAAAAAATCTAAATTAAAAATTTTGAAAAAACCCACGACGATTAAAAAGCAATTGAAAAAAGGATAAAATAATTTAAAAACCTCCAGAAAGTTAAAAATAAATTGTATTGGTTAGCCCTTTAACTTTGATATAGGTGCCTACCAATATTATGATTCAAGCGTTATCTCGAAATGCACATCGAAATAATGCGCCAAAACTGCGTTTTGTCCAATCTACTTTTGTTAGATTTATAACAATTT
The DNA here is from genome assembly GCA_963556515.1 of Nudaria mundana. Classification (NCBI taxonomy): domain Eukaryota; kingdom Metazoa; phylum Arthropoda; class Insecta; order Lepidoptera; family Erebidae; genus Nudaria; species Nudaria mundana. The sequence goes on from OY748300.1 coordinate 340,074, forward strand.
AACTTTAAAATTAACAAAAATTCGTAAATTAATATAAACGTACGAACAATTAAATTACACAAAATCACAGACACAACTTGAACAAGAAGTCAGCTCTTCATACATACTTACTCTATTGTGTGAGAGCGCAACTTGTGACGTCATATTTTCTGATTGGTGTTTGATGTCACGTGACTGAATGCCTAACTTTTCCAAACTTATTTTCTAAAAATAATAGATCTTTATTCTGTCTACTAATTTATAGTACTTTTTGTTGTCTATTCATTGGAAATAGTCATAAGAAACATACACCAATCCGATTTATTCTTAGTGGACACAAGCCTATTATTTACACAATCGCGAAGCCTTTGCAAAATCAAAATATGCCGCATCAACTTGACAACCCGCCGTTACATTAGTTTTTACATAATCTACAAATCCAATATGGTTAGTTAAAGTGGAGCGCGCGGGGTGGAAGCCGTGTCGAGCGTCATTCAGGAGATGATTAGTTTGGTATAAAATATTTGGTATAAATAAGTATTATTAAGAATTGACTCGAAAATTTTGCCAAATACCGATAGAATTGCAATGGGGTCTATAACTAGTAATGTCCGCGGACGTCCCGCTCTTGGGAACTTGTGTAACCTGTGAAACCTTCCATCTGTTGGGATAGGAACACTGTTGAAGAGAAAGATTGAACAAGTACAGGACCGGCTCCTCAAGAGCAGACATACAATCCTTAACCAAGTAAGGCGGTCCATACGCCGATGTGGTTTTCAGCCGTCGCGTTGCATTTATTAGTTCTGTACGATTAATATAAGGGATACTAATTTGATGTTCACACGAAAAAGTGGCTTGTCCAGCTTTGTAGGGGTTTAATAGTAAGAAAAACAGAACCAAAATAGTGTGCAAAACTATCAACAGCTTCCTGTCTACAAAGGGCTCTACTCTCACACGTGAATTAAAATAAAAATATAAAAATAAAATAAATAAATAAAATAACGTTTATTATCTTTGAAATTTTTAGAAAATTATTTAGATTCGTCAAAAGTTGGTGTGACTCTACCGAGGGTTCCAAAATGCAACGAGACTGAGAAGAGCCCTCAAGAAATTCAGTTCGGCTTTTTTCCAAAATATTTCATCTTAAATCTAATACAGAGTTATTTAGAAAGGAGTAATTCATGTTACAACCAGGCCGCCTTGTCATCTAAGAAATCATTAATACTATAATAAACTTTATGGCACAATTTACGTTTTTATTAGTTTTTTAAATTTATTAACAGATAAATTTGCTATTTCGGTTGGCAATGTATTGTACATTCGAATAAAGTTCCCCGCAAAAGAATTACTCACTTTATGAAGCCTAAATTTAGGAACAGCCAGTTTATCCTTATTTCTTAAGTTTAGATTATGATTATCACTATTTTTCACAAATTTACTTTTGTTCTTGTGGGTATACAATAAAATTTCATAAATATACTGTGAATACACTGTAAGGATGTTAATATTATTAATTAAATTATTAAACTTATCTCTTAATGACTCCCGAGACCCCATTCCATAGATAGTCCGGACAGCCCTCTTCTGCAACACAAAGATGCATTCAATATCGGCAGCGTTACCCCACAGTAGTATGCCATATGTCATGATACTGTGGAAGTAGCTGAAGTAGACAAGACGCGCCGTTTTAATGTCTGTAAGTTGTCGGATCTTTTTGACAGCATAGGCTGCTGAACTAAGCCTGGCCGAAATTTTCCCGATATGAGGCCCCCATTGCAATTTGGAGTCTAACGTTATGCCCAGAAAGACAGTGTCATCGACTAATTCTATTATATCATCCCTAACCTTAACACTGGTTTTAACAAGTCTTACATTAGGTAAGGTGAATCTTACACATTTAGTTTTATTTTGATTTAATAATAAATTATTAGCACAAAACCAGTGGACTATCCTAGAGAGGGCAATGTTTACATCGTCAAGTTCGCGCTGTCCACGTTTAACTTTAAATATTAAAGAAGTGTCATCAGCAAACAAAACTACCTCGTGGTCGTCTCTTATGAGGTGAGGGAGATCATTAATATATACTAGAAAAAGAAAAGGTCCCAAAATTGAACCCTGCGGTACCCCCATTGCTACAGGAGAACCAGGTGACTGTTGACCATTGATCACTACTTTCTGGACCCTATCACTTAAGTAAGAATTGACGAAATTCAAGGCCGTCTCCCGGATTCCGTAATGATCAAGTTTCTTAATTAAAGTCTGGTGCTGAACGCAATCGAAGGCCTTAGATAAGTCACAGAATACACCATAAGCATCATATGACTCATCCCAGGCCCTGTATATACACTCTAATAATTTAATTCCGGCATCAGTGGTGGACCGACCACGAGTGAAACCGAATTGTTTTGTATGTAATAGTTTATTAACGTTAAAGTGATTTTGCATTTGATTAAGCATAATTTTTTCAAAAATTTTACTAAATGTAGGTAGTACAGAAATGGGACGAAAATTGGACGGATCTGAAGTACTACCCGATTTAAACAGGGGAATTAATTTACTAGATTTCATTAAATCAGGGAACACACCACTATCAACACAATTATTAAATATTATTACTAGTTCAGGAGCAACCATTTCAACAAAAGAATTTACTAAATACACAGAGATGCCCCAGAGGTCAGCTGTTTTCTTGATATTTAAAGATTTAAAAGTTTTTAAGATGGTGTTTATGTTAACTTTACTGAATTTAAATATAACGTTACAACAAGGAACGTTTGCTTTTAACAAAGATTCTGCAATGGGGGTTGAATTCTTTGGTTTACTCTTTATTCGTCCTCTTAATTTTAACATATTCCCAGAATTTAGCAGGGTCACTAGTTATTTTGTTTCCTATAGTCGTCAGATGATTCTGGGAAGCTATGGCTATTAGGCCGCGTTTCCACTGACGCGGAGCTGGGCGGAGAGGAGCAGTGAAGAGCGGTGAAAAGTGGTCAGTGTTTCCACTGAAGCGGAGCGGAGTATACTTTTGGAATCGCGCATTTTCATTTTCAGAAAAAAGCTGTCCTCTGCGCCCGCCGCCCCGCTGTTCTCCGTACAGCACCGCCCCGCTGTCCTCCGCACAGCATCGCCCCACAGTCCTCCGCTCCGCACCCCAATGCTCATTGTCCTCCGCACCGCATTGCCTCGCTCTATTTTTATTAAGAATATCCGCTCAGCTCTGCTCCACTCCGTTCATGCTGTTTCCATTGAAGCGGAGCGGAGATTTCGAGCATAGTGATTGGTCAATTCGTGCACCGCTAAGCTCCTCTCCGCCCCGCTGCGCGTCAGTGGAAACCCGGCCTTAGCGCCTTAACCTTGGTCCTTTAGTACCCAAAGAGCTCTCTGTTAAAATCCTTGCCCTCTTTTTTAAACTTTTTTTTTGTTGCAAGTTACTATAGGTATACTTACCAGAACCAGAATAACATAATATAAATGTTATTCAGCAGATGGAAGGTGATGAGAATTTTGCTTTACTTGGTTTCAGTTTGTGGTACCTTCCCACTCCTGACGTTCTTTAGGTGAAACGTGATTTAGGTGAAAATTTGTTCAAACTGATCTATATATACGAGTAGAAATGGGAAATGTAGCCCCCCTTAGCTCTCAAGAACTGCTTATGCTCCAATGATGGTTGACCCCTCTATGGATAGCCCTCAATCTGGAGGCAAGCCTAAAAATTTAAAATTTGACCTAACCCTAAGGGGTCAAAAGTTATAGGCCAAAACCTATGGCGTGGTGCGGCGCGAAGCACCGCGCAAGATACCGTACTAGTTATTATATAATTATACTCATAATATCGGAAGACAGCTTTTTATTGGCAGATAACTTTTAAGGTAATTCTTGACTGCACACCCCGCAACAACCAATCGTATCCGATGTTCCACAGGAGAGGGCCTAGGACCGAACCCTGAGGAACACTGCATGACACATCTCGCCGAGCTGGCTCCGCGCCACTGACCAACAGTGAGAATGTGAGAATGAACTGAAGATTTTGATAGGGCCCCTTAGCACCCATTATGTAGAAGAGATACCTATTCTCTCCTTTTCTACTGTTTTTTCTTCTTCTTGTTCATAATTCTGATTAAACAATCAGTTCTTGCGTAAATACGGTCGGACCGACCGTTAAAAAAATAAATAAAGACCTAATTTACTTTTAATCTCGATAACGTGTTCCCGTGACCACAAAAGAGGCTAATGTTACAGTGATTTCAGTAGAACAAAGTTCGCAGCTAGGTTAAAAACGTTAAAGATCTTTGAGCACTAGAAAATTATTGTAAAGACAGAAAATGTGTTTTAGAGCTTCCGTTCGCACTGCATACTTGGCATAAATATAAGCAATAATTCTGTACCAAACATGAAGCGAGTATAGTTGGCGTGTCAAAATCTCACGCGAGTCAAGTCACGGGTGTTCGCTAGTTTGTTTAATCAACAAGAAGATGACGGATCGACAACGTTTGGCATACAATCTCAGCAATGTTTAAAGTACCCTGAGTTACGAACAAGCCAAGTACAAATATATCTATCTATCTATATCTAGTTTGGAATTCCGTACGTACTTCACTAGTTGCAAGTTTAAGTACCCTGAGGGGCTAAACATAAACATGGGCTCAAACTGGGAAGTGCCGCAACTAGTGAAGTAGGGAAACATTTGGCGGAGGTCTCAGGGTCACCGAGATCACTGAGGTCACTGGGGTCAGTCGGGTCACTCTTGTGTATTGTTACTGTGGCTTCAGCGTTGGCTTCATGAAGAGTTGGATACATAATACTGGGTTATGTAAATGTTATACTCGTCAAATTGAAGTACTCTAATATTTTAAACTGTAAATTGTGAGGCTTTGATTGATTGTTTGTTTAATAGGAGCGGAGTATCATAGAATAATGTTGAAAATAACATAATCTAGCAGAAAATGTCGGGAGCGTCCGCTAGTGATTTTCACATTTTTAATAAAAACCAGTAACAATATAAAAATATAGTAGTATATAGTAGTATATAAGAGATATTTGATTTTTATAGACTCAATCGGTTAGTTATTAACATTATCTAAAGTTGGTAGATGTCTGAAGGACACTTTATTTTTTTCGTGTATAATTTAGGATCTAGTGGCTATCAGAATTGGCCCCAATACGCTCTCTACCTCCAGATATCTGATATTGGAAATGCTATTTCTATGTAAATGGGTTTTTTAAACCGTTCTCTCAATACAACCAATTTATTGCCTTTGGAGGGTTTTGGTGACACCCAAATTGTGTTTCTATTCAGAATTGAAAAAATAATTGAAATAACTCAAGGATGTCTGTGAAACGTGGAAAACCGGAGGAAACGGAGGTTTTAACGCAAGCGAAGTCGCGGGTATTGGTATTACTAGATTATTCATATTTAAATTCACATATTTGATCAATGTATTTGCGGTGTCAAGAGGCTCTATATCAACATTTTCAGGCCCACGGACAAGGTTATGTGAACAAACCTCCAAACTGTTTTAAAACGGCAAAATATGCTCGCCCCATATTAGGTACGTGGTAACAGTTAATGACGAAATGTGGGCGTCATAAACACCTCAGTCCCCTTTGGAGATAAGGACGGGATTTTGAATGTTCAACAATGTTTATTTATTTATTATATTGACAATATGAATCACAAAAACTAGTCTTGGGCTGGACACAAACCAGCAACTGATCCCTTTCCAGGAGGAACGCTCTACCAACTGAATAAGACACCACTAGCCCGTAAAATTATTTGAGAATACATATTTATACTACTAGTAGTTTTGCGAACAGTAGACCTCGCGTTATTTTCGGGTCTCTAACATCCTTTTGGGACGTGGTCTGGTTGCTGACTTTCCATGCGCACCAACAGAAGTACCAGTAAAAAAAAATGAGAAATGATCATTTTCTCCGCATTTCTTTTCAACACTGACAACACATCCAAATCGCCAGTTGAAACATATCTCACTCGCCCTAGCGAACACGAAAACATCTCCTTATTTGAAATGAAAATGAAAATGCAAAAAAAATACATTGTCTTATGAGATGAGAAATAATCATTTTCTCCGCATTTCTTCCCCATTTTCCTCCCATTTCTTCCCCATTTTCCCCCCAATCGAAAAATCTCTTCCACAAAAGTTGCGCCTTGCAACAAAGAACACTTGTGCCAAATTTCATGAAAATTGGCTGAAAAATGCGGCCTGTAGACCGGAACTGACACACATACATACATACATACAGACAAACAACGCCAAATCGGCCAGTCCTCGAGTTGAAACTGAGACGCTTCGCTCGCTCGGTCAATAAATAAACTAGCGGACGCCCGCTAGTTTAATTCACCTGCTTGCAAAAAACCTTCCTCGAGAACCACTCTGTTCATGGGTAAACCCAAGCATACATAAGGAACGAGCGAGTTTGTTTTATAATACTCGTATGTAGTGAAGTGATAGAGGGGCAAAACATTTTAATCCAGATAAGCCTACCTTTGCGGCTTTAACGGGTAAAATTCGACTTTAAAGGCCCGTCTGTCGTGGCGCAGGCTCCTGGCCGAGGGTTGAACTGGGCTGCGAACTTAAAGCTTCCAACTTAGGTTATAAGATGAATTTATTATTCTTAAAAGACTTTTAAATAGGAATAAACTTTAATGTACATATATTTAAGCATAACTAGTAGTTCTGCGAATAGTAGACCTCGCGTTATTTTCGTTCTTCCCCATTTTCCCACCATTTCTCCCCCATTATCCCCCCAATCAAAAAATCCCTTCGGCAAAAGTTGCGCCTTGCAACAAAGAACACTTGTGCCAAATTTCATGGAAATCGGCTGAAAAATGCGGCCTGTAGACCAGAACTGACACACATACATACATACAGACAAACAACGCCAAATCGGCCAGTCCTCGAGTTGAAACTGAGACGCTTCGCTCGCTCAGTCAATTAACGTTACACAAAGGTTACCTGAAAGATTGTGGTTGATTATTTTTCTTAACAGTCTAAAACGGTTTACCAACAGACAATATTATCCCATGAACCATGGACAACAGAACTTTTTAATCATTAACGTTTCACCAAAAACTATTTGTTCATGAATCTTATAAACCATCAGATTCTGATCGCTTTTTAAAGCATCATTTAATACTTTAAAATATCATTTGGTATAGTTATCATTGAAAATATCTATATTACTGGTATAAGAATAACCTTCGAAGCCGCAATTTGTAGAGAATAATATAAGAAAACATGTGAATGTACCTAATGTTACACTACAAGCTCCGGAGATTCGTTCGCACCTTTTTGGATAGTTCGCCCCAGTGGATATAATACTTACCGCCAATATAGAGATGAATGGCGGGTTGGCTCTTTTGTCGGTGGACCTGAAAATTGTGTTTTTAAAGTACCATTTGTACATATATCCTTAACTTGACTAAAAATAAATCGCGTCGCGTTCATTTATTTTTGTTGATCCTTAAACGTAACGAATCTGGAAACCTAGTTAGGTTTTCTGCATACTCAAAATTACAGCGTATACAGCACCCTATTATGAACTTTGCAACTTTTTCAGTACCTAGCTAGTTATTTAGGCTGCCAGCGCAAAGATTGTGATAAAAAATCTGGGGTGTTTGAAAATTTTAGGTTTGTATAAACTTGTGGATTTAACGCTTATATTAGTAAAGAAATAGAAATTGAGACTATAATTGCCGTTGAGCGAGTCTGGTCCATTCTCAGGAGTACATTATGAGCAGGCGACGGTAACTTTGGTCCTGTATTTCTGAGTGTTTCCTGTCTCATACCAATAAAGTTCGGACCAGTCTTTTTTTGGACTTCCGCATTCCGAACCACTGGTATGAGTGTGGAATTACTGTTTTTGGGTTCCGGATTCGAACCAGTGTTAATTTACCACTATTGAACAGTCATACACGAAAGTGTTATTATACCAATTCATTTTTATTTACTTAGATGTAAGCAAGAGCTTAATAGTAGATCACCGTGCTATGTTATCGCTATCGCTATGGTGATTCAAACTATGTTTTTTGCTTCGATGCAATATTAAAATAATAATTGTATGGGTACTATATATTAGGTAATACATAATTATATAAATAATGTAATAAACTCAACTCCATCCATTCTGACATTAAGCAGGGCTTATGTTTGGTTACTATATTATATTGAGTAAGATATAAATAAATAAATATGTTAGAACACTCGAACTCAACGCCATCTAATGTCTATGTTTAATTTGTATAAAGAACTACAAAACTAAACTAAAGGTCCGTCTACTACTACTACTACACAGAATTTGAAATAACCAAGAGAGGTCGACGTATGTTGTGTCAAGGTGGATACAATTATACTTGGAAACGTAACAATATTGACGGTTCTGAGATATAGAGGTGCTCTAAAAAGGCTCTTACAAGTGTTATGCAATACTAAAGGTGCATTTGTCCCAATTCGAAATACTTAGTAACATAGTTAACAAATAGCCTAATCTGTGATCATTATTTTTAATTTACATTTAATTTAAGTGACTATGACTGATCTGGGATATACAAATGATTTAGTTATTATTTTAGTTTGTTTTAAGTATAATAATCAACCCTCAATCTGTGATTTGATAAACAGTTAAAATGTTTTATATTAATATTTCACTCAATCTATGATTTTTATTAGCTATTGAGTTAGACTAATCTGTAATCTATAAATCATTTAGTTATTTTTTTAAGAGTATTATTAAACCTCAGTCTTTGATTGTATGTATTTATAGTTATTTTATATGTATAGTTAAAAAGCATATTATAAGACAGTTGATTACCTTAATGATAAAAGTGTCTGGCTTGAGCATGGTGCAGGCGCCTCCTAAAATGCCGTAATTGTAGCATATTTTGTACTTAGGCGACTATAATTTTTTTTGTTGTATTATACACCCTTTTTGATTTTGACACGAGACCAATGTACATTCGTCCACATTTAGTCTTAAGAAAATGTGTAAATGAGTCAAATATTTGAAAAGAGTGACCGAGAGTTTTATTGCCAGGTTCTTTCTCTCGGTTCTACTTATTGCTTTGCGAATCTGGCCATTTGTTACCATTTGTTTACCCAGGGTGTTAGAAAAAGTTCGCGAAAGACGAAAAAACCGCGTTCTCCTACATCATGACAACGCTTCTTCACACACGGCCAACAAAACAAAGTCATTTTTAACTTCCGAAAAAGTACAACTCGTCACCCATCCTGCGCATAGCCCCGACCTAGCACCCTGTGATTTCTGTATTTACCCCAAAATCAAAGATTTGATGAGAGGTTTCACTTTTACCAACTCCGAAGAGGCAGTGATAGCGTTCAATCAGCACGTAGAAAACATGCCTCCAGATCTGTGGTCCTCCTGTTTTAAAAAATGGTTCGATCGCATGAAAAAATGTTTAAAATGTAAAGGAGAGTATTTTGAAAAGCAATAAACATAATATTTTGGTTTTAACATGTTGTTTTTTTTAAGTTACGCAAAACTTATAGTGTGACCTACATATCAGTTCCACCATGTGCATGTACTTTTGAATTTTCATAGTATATAAAGCAACCAGAATATCCCTGAATATACATTTATATTCAAACTTTATCAAGCACACAGAAGTTAATTTGACGTGGTGTTCAAAGAACGATGGCGCCCATGGTACCTACCTGTTATCGTTGCGGCTGATCAATAAATACTAATCAGTCTACAAATATTATCAGACTGAACGACGCCATCCAGGGCGGTAGCGGCATCAACTTAGGTGTTTTATGAAAAATTATATGACTCCTAAACTTAACATCTACTTCCTAATCACCGTAGGTACTATTTTTACATTGAAATCCCAACTAACAAAAACATATTATATAGTTGACGCGGAAACGTTTCCTGAGTTGCAATTTTTTACAATACAAGTCCTGGAAGCGTAACCAACACATTTATACAACGCGATTTGGGCCCATCTTATGTAGCATTTAAGTACTATTAGCGTCCCGAAAGGTAACCAAGGGAGCAAATGAGTACTATAAGTGTCCTAGGAGTGGAATTATATGACATTTATAGTGCCATGTTGTTACGAAACGAAAACAGTGAAAGTGAGAGTGTATCAAAAAAAAAATTATGTCCGTAAGTACAATTTTACATATATTTTTATTTGGCAGACATGACAATTTATAACTTATTGCGAATATAGGTAAGAATATTCTAGCAAAGGTTCCCAATTTAGCGCGAAGGTCAGTTTACTGATGAATGTACTAGTAATCTCTTCTAATAATTTTTTATTTCTATTACAAACATTATTACTATATAACAAACATTATTTTATTAATATCCAGTTCTACGCCATTTTTTCTGCTGAGAATAATAACAATTGTGTTATAGTGGCTCCTGACGGTGCTAATCAGTCCAATAAGCTCCATGACAGTATGCTGGTTATATTTTTAGGGTTCCTTAGACCGAATGGATAAGTATTCTTACAATAGATCATCATCATCATCAGACTAACGAAAATAAATAAGTGTTGACCTATCTGGTACAGTAAAAGGTTGTGTTTAGGTCTTGTTTGTGGGAGTGCGATTATATTAAAAACCATAAGTCTATTATCGCGTCTAGTCAGTCGTCTTGTGAGTTTTTAAATTCCATACTATAACTTTTCTCAGAAGTAATTTTTTCAGCTGCGGAACCACTTACTACTATAGCTGAGTTACTAAAAAGTCTTATAAGGACATCGTACCAGGAAATGTTTCCACAGCATCATTATATGACTGTTACGCTGTAGGACTAAAAAGTCATATAAGGATATCGAGGAAACGTTTCCACAGCGTCATTATATGACCGTCATGCTGTGGGACTAAAATTCATATAAGGACGTCAAGAACACGTTTCCACAGCTTCATTATATGACTGTTATGCTGTAGGACTAAAAAGTCATATAATGACGTCGAGAATACGTTTCCGCAGCTTCATTATATGACCATTATGCTGTGGGACTAAACGCTGAGTAAGATGGATTATAGGATGTCTATACGACTAAAGCTACATAAGTCGCGCTTATACTACGTCTATAGTACTGAAACGCTGAATAAGCGTATCCTTATAGGACTACTTTGCTTATTTATTTATTTTATTTATTTATTTATTTGCATTAAATACATACCTATTAATAGTTTAATTTACAGCTTTTAAGAGCTCTTATGCAATCCATTCTATTTGATTCTGGTTCACTGAACTACACCTACAGGCACTATTTACTATTATAAGTCAGTGCTACAGGGTCTACTAGTTTTCAAACCAATCAGGGTACTTATATCACTTAAAATTTCATCCAAATCCGTCTATTACTTTTAGGAGTAGTTAGGTGACGACAACACGTACATAACAATTACTATATAAAATTAACATAATATTCAAGCAGATGGCGTCACGAACACTAAATAGTATTTCCCTCATAACTGTATACAAAATAAACTTGTAATTTAAAATAGAATTTCTCTAAACATAATCAGATTGAAACTCTGTTTATCTTCAAAATACGTAAGTACGTACTAACGTGTAATGTTCACATAAAAGGTATGAGATAGGCCCCGGTTATTGTGGCGTTAGAATTGAGGAAATACGCGCACCAAATGAAACACAAGCCGATGTGTGTACGAGATGAAAGTATACCCGGATTGATACCAATCTGTCTCTGCACCTTCTACGAACAAGTAAATGCCCTTAGATTTTCCCTTAAATTATATGTTAAGAAACTTGGGACGCCTTCGGATACGTATAAGGAGGTTTTTGAAATGTCGACCCCCCCCAGCCAAAAACTCGGTAATGTGCTATTATGGGCTTTATGCGGTTAGATCAAATTCGGAATCCCTGGACTGGAATATACCTTAGTATTTTTTTTCAGACATTTCCTAATAATATTTACAGAGATATCACGATACACGCATTTATTGTTGGGAATTTAGAAACAAAAATATTTCGGCAAAAAATCTGTTATACATGTTTACAACAAAACAATATTTTATTTAATTTTGGGAAGTTGCGTTTACCGGGTTATTGCTGTAAATAATTTCTATGAAGTTTTTGGTAAGCGACAGCACGGGATTTTTGCTGAACTAATTTATATAAACATATTCCGTAATAGAGACTAACAATGTTATTTAAGTTTAGTATTGGCTCATAAAAGTACGTAACATTTCAATAGGGTAATTTTTTCGAATTTTTTTTTTTTTTTTTTAATATTTGTTTCGCAAAATTGACGCCGCCCGCCTGGTGGTAAGTCGTGACGATGTCTAGCGATTGTGGGCCACTCTCACAGCACACAATACTATAGAGAGTGGCCCTCAACTTGACGACCTACTGATGTGCCTCTTCACGCTCCGCTTAAAGAACCCAGGATTATATGAGGGAGGAAACACGTCCACAGGCAGGGCGTTCCAGGCCACTATCGTTCGGAGAAAAACGAACGTTTAAAAGAGGGTGGGATCAGATTGAAGAGCTCTTCAGAACACTCGCCGTGGTAAATACGGTAGAATGCGGCCAAGGAAGCTATTGTTCGGCGCTGAGCTAGCGGCTCAAGGCTTCCCGTTACCTCCGGACAATCTATAATACGGATAGCCCGTCGCGGCATAGCGTCGAGAGCGTCCAGCAGATACTTCGCGGAGCCGTCCCAGAGGTGAGAGCAGTATTCGACGCAGGGTCTAATCTGCGTCTTGTACAGCAGACACCTCTGGTCCGGTGTAAAGAATCTCTTTCTTACCTTATTCAGTATTCCTAGTTTCCGCGAAGCTAGCCCTATACATTTTTCGATGTAGTTTTTATTATTAAACTCTCGACGAACGTCTATGCCTAGGATGTCAAGGTCGTCCTTCATTGGTAATAATGCATTCTGAAG